>APFE031386239.1:0-15129 GCA_000404065.3 Pinus taeda
AAAGATTTCACTACTGATATGGATGCTCTGTTTATATTTTAAAACATTATTACCATGTTTGGTTGTCCATGAAGTCTTACAAGTGATCAAGATTCCCATTTCATAAATGAAACTATTAAGGTTCTACTGCAGAATTTCATGAAGAAAAACCATAAGGGAACTCCTTATCATCTGGAAGCCAATGGGACTATTGAAGATTGTAATAAAATTTTCGAGAAAGGAATTACTAATGTTTTCTCTACAAAAAAACATGATTAGGATGAATGAGTCCCTACTACTTTGTGGTCCTACTGAGCTACATTCAAGCGGTTTCAAAAGTACATTCCTTTTCAATTGGGTTATGGGAAATAATTTGTTGTTCCTATTGAGTTTATTATTCCTAATATTTTCATTTCTCATGAAAATGAAATTTATTAAGATGAATCCATTCCTGAACAATTGTGGGAATTATCGTAGCTAGATGAGTCCCAATTTCTCACTTATTTTCATCAAGCTGTTGAGAATGAGTGCTAGAAGGCTTGGCACATTCAAAAAATAAAAAAGAAATCATTTTCTGTGGGTGACCAAGTATTACTTTATGACAACAATGATCACAAGAATCATGATAATCTTCAAATGCATTGGCTTGGTCGTTTTTGTTTTGTGGAAATGAAATATTTTGGCGTTGTTTTGCTTGCTCAATGAGATGGTAGGATTTTCTTTGGATGGGTGAATGGCACTCACCTGAAGCCCTATTTTCCTATTTCAGCTTCTAAATAATTTGCCTCCCTTCATGAGAGTAGTAAGTAGGAGTTAGGATAGTTTCCTCAACAAGCATTTCAACATGTTAGTAGTTTGTGTTTTCAATATTTTATGCAAATCTGTTGTCTTTTCAGTTGCAACCCATTGTGATCAGGGAAATTATTTCGTATATTATCATGTCAGTGTCATTAATGCTTGTCTTATCTATCTTTATTTCGAGTCATGTCTGATTTAGCAACCAAATTTGTCTCCCAATGACCGATAATATTTCCTTCTATAGTTAGATGTTATATTATGTCATGACATTCCTCAGTATGTGTTCAAATCGCATGACATTAATTCAATTTTAACTCATATTTATCATTCTTAATGGCTAAGTCCTTCACCCTGTCAAATTTTCTATATATTCCCACTTTTCATCTTCATTTTCATCTATAATTTTCTCGCATTCTTAGTTTCTGCTCTCACTACATTACCACTTATCTTTTTCGCCCCCTTGTTTTTTTTATTTATATCGATCATTATTTAACCATGGTTCACCAAGTTAGAACTTCTATCATATTGTAATTTCCTTACTCTCATATTCACTGCTAGGACAACCTCTTGGGAAAGTATGACAAAGCCCATCTTGTCGATAATGAAGTCTCTCATCCCACTTTGTTACTTGTGCTTTGGACCGATGTTTTTATGGAGCCCAATACCCTTTCCAATGCCCACTCTACCATGAAAGTTAGACCACTCTCTTTCCCTTGAAGCATTCCACTCTCCTTCTTATGCACGACTTACATATTCTTGGCACCACTAGTGAGGTAATTTACTGCACCAAGTTACTAATCATTCAACTTCATTGAGGTTCTCTTCAGTTGTACTGGGAATACCACATTCATCCGGTATATATCTATAGAATCACAAGATTGTCCACTTATGGTGCCAACGTTGGCTAGGATTTTCCTAAAACTGCTAAATGTAGCAAGAATATAGATGAGAATAATTCGTATAAGAAGTATGGAACCACCAGAAAATAATATGTTGTGGAGTTTTTCTTGATATGATCAATAATATGTCAATTCACATTGTTGCTACAATTATCGCCATCAAACCCATGTGTGATTATACTAGAGGATAATGTTTGTTTGATGCCATCTCAGTTGTAGAAGCTTGTGTATGAGGCGATCAGCTACATTGGTTTAGCTATCTCCTTCATGAGTTATTTTAAGCCATCAATGACGTTTTTGCTTGACCCACATATTTTATTTTTGGATTTCTGATTGTTTCCCTTATTATGTCGAAATGGTGTGCTCTAGAAGGTCGCAACCTTGCCATAATTTCAGAATATGAACCTATTTCATATTCTTATGCACCTTGGCATAACAATGAAGATATTGTCAAAAAAGAGTTTCATGATCTTTCATTTAGCCACTCGTTCAAAAAAATGGATGATGTGACTAGAACCATTTCATGGGTGTCGCTCCCGCTACTCATCCGGTACTCTCCTTAGAGTTGGTTCAATATATATCATATTTCTTGTTATCTTTGGTTGATGCATGTCTCTCCTACAACTTTTTCTATGCATAAATTGTCATTCTACATAAGTGAGAACGATTTCCACTTTGAGGTCATCACTTGAACATGATCGTCTCATGGCATCAGAATGGAAAGAACATATACCACTTTGATGAAATGAAGCCTATCGAAGATGCCCCCTTCATCTTTGCAAAATCACTCTAAAGATATGTGTAAAGATCTACAGCCCCTACTGAAGAAATATAAGTAGTGCATGAGCTCAGCTCATGCTACTTAGTCAGAGGTAGGCTCTTTCGTTCAAAAAAATGGATGATGTGACTAGAACCATTTCATGGGTGTCACTCCCTCTACTCATCCAGTACTCTCCTTAGGACTGGCTCGATATACCTCATATTTCTTGTTATATTCAGTCAATGCATGTCTCTCATACAAATTTTTCTATGCATAACTTGTCATTCTACATAAGTGAGAATGACTTCCACTCTAAGGTCATCACTTGGACATTAGTCATCTCATGGCAACAAAATGGAAAGATCCTATACAACTTTGATGAAATGAAACCTATCAAAGATTCCCCTTCATCTTTGCGAAAGCACTCTAAAGATATTTCAGAAGATCTCCAACTCCTAGTAAAGAAAGATAGGGAGTGCATGAGCTCAGCTCATGTACATCAAATCACTCCTATTTCCATTTCACCACCCACTATTGCATCCATCATTCGACCTGCCACCATCCTTACTTTCCTTTCACCTTGCCAAATCCACAATACTAACCCTACAACCACCTTCATCAACCTTGATGTCAAGCCTCCATCCATCGATCATGTTTTTCCCATTGATGAAGAGAAACCCTTATCCCCACATACAACTTGCAAAGAGACACCCCATTCATCAAAAGAAACCTTTTCATACCATATTGACTCACTTATTTTCATTTATCAACTAAGAGATATGGAAAATAACTTTGCTTTTTTCACTTCTACTGGTTTTCCTAACACTATCATTTCCCCACCATCAACTACTTCTCCTCCTGCTGCTACTTCACCTCATCTATATTCTTTTACCACTTCATTCATTTATGCCAAGCAAGTGGCTAATTTATGAAAGACCCTGAGTAGTGTCATCAAGTGATCTCCCTTTCCTCACAACACCATAATCTCCTTACTTTTATTCTGACCCTTGTTATTCATAGAATTGAACATAATCAAAAAGTTGATATACAAAGAGAATCTTCATTACACGACTAGTCAGAGTTCTTAGGTTCTAGTGCCCAACCACTGCAATTGTGATTTCCACCACAAAATACCATTTTAGTTGACACCCTTAGCATATTGTCTTCGCTGCAATTGTTCAAGTTTATTCATGACTCTGTGTCTAAGTTGGAGATTTGTCTTGTTTAGGCTGAGACTTGATGTGTATATCTTCAAGATACTTGTGAAGAATGGGAACAAAAACTCCATGTTTCCGCTACTATATAAACTTAGTCGTGCCTTGAAAAAGATGCAATATGAACTCAGGTAAATGATCTTCATTCCAAATTGCAATCAATGTGGCCCACACTTGCACCTTTTGCTGAAGAGTTGCATAAATATTTCACCATCTATACCTGTACCAAATGTTTCACTTTTTATGAAGTGACATATAACTAAATTGTGGCCCATAACCTTGCCTTCCAGGACAATGTTGCTACCTTATAGAAATCCACATTAGATCCCTAAGAGATATTCAAGAACGAGATCCCCGATAAAATTAAGGAAGTCACCTCTATCGAACACATTTTTCCATAGTTTATGTAGGAGTCATAATATATGATGAGTCAAATTTTTGACTACAGTGGTGTTCTAGCGAAGAAGAATAAAGTTATTGGTCCCTTCTGTGAGAATATGAACAACCTCTTTCGGCAAGCGATGATGACCTTTGATCTGACAGTGAAGACACAACTCTTGGATAAAGCCGATGACTTAGATGCTCATATTAACCAGTTGGAAGATGCATCATAGGTGACTAAATGCGTTCTTCACGACCTGAAACCATAAGAGAAAAGACACTTCCTCACTTTGAATAAACTATCTACTCTTGTTGGTCAACAACTCCAGGAACTTGTATAGTTGTAGCCCATTGATCTTAGGGCACAGATAGTCAAATAATTTTCAAGCAAAGTTTCTACACTATTGGACTCATGGAACTCATATGTTTCTGCATACAAAAAATTTAAGGATTCATCTCTTCATACTGTTCCAGAGTTGGGTCATTCATTTAAAGTTATTGTAGCTGATCCGAGCAGAAGCCATTCTGCACAAAGTTTAGAAGCAACAATAGTAATACAATGCCCCAAGGACGAGTAAATGGATTTTGGTCGAGGCATGTTGGGTCCCTCATTTTTGAAGGAATATAAGTTGTGGAGGACATTTTAGACAAAGTTGCCAGAATCAGAGCACTAGAAAATCAAAGCGGTAGTGGAATACTTGTTTTTGGATTTGTGCAGTGGAAAATAAGGACGTGCACCAAAGAAGATGGAGCTGATTTTGATATGGTCAAACAAAGAACCAAGGTAATGGCCCTAGGTATTGTAAAACCATGGATCAAGAAAGCGAGGCACTGAAGACTAGATCACCCGAGCACGACTATAAAAGAAGACAAAAGGCAGTGAGAAATAGTTAGATGATGCTACAAAGTTTAGATCATATTGTAAGCTTAAATAGTGTTTTATAGTTTGGACTACACTGCAAAGTCTTGATTTTTTTTAATGTTTGGAATCTGAGCTATATGAGAAAAAGACTGCTTACGGGTGGATCTAAACATGTAATGACCTATTTTGATACTTATTTTGAATTTTAACAAATGGACATAAGTTTGTGATTTTTTACAAGATGTAATGGAGAGATGTTGTTGTAATTAGGCTCTGATGTTTTAATAATAAAAGGAGAATGGGAGTTCTACTACATGCTTATGTATTTTTCACCCCGTTTAAAATTCTTTGCATATGGTTACTTTCTATTAAATGTATAAGTTAAATACTTGTGAATGAATGTATGAATAGTTGCGCAAGTTGTTTAGATATCTAAATCCATATCCCTTATGCCTTTTTATTATTCTGTCTCACCTTGGGTGAGACTCTCCTTCAATTCAAGGGAGTGAAAATGTCGACAATGTGCTAGACTATGTAGAAACCTTTGTTGGAAACCTAGGACGAACGCAGGGTCAAAATTCAATTAAATTGTTCCTCCAACAAATAATATTAGAAAATATTACAATAATAATTTTCATACATTTATTAACATTAGAATATTTAATAAATATGTATGTAGACGTTCATAAAATTTAGTAGAAAAATTGTTATGCTGAGGCAAGTCTATTTTCGCACAATCAAAAGGGTATCATACACCAATTTGGTGTTGAGCTTGGTTGTGACATTAAAGTTAAATTATTATATTTTGTTATTATTTATTTTATTATTATTATTAAATTAATAATTAGTATTTTATTATTTAATTATGTATTTAGAATTTATAAAATATTTTATATGATATCGTATAATTTGAATCTTAATAGATAAATAATATTAATTATAAATAATGAAAATATTTTTTATAATTAAATGATAAATTAGAATAACATACATAATAAAATATTATATCACATTGTGATGTGTGCAAATAAATGGATTATGAGGGTTTGGTTGAGAAAAATATGAAGGAAAAATTAATAGAATTTAATATGAGAAGGTGTAGGGTTGCGGGGATATAATAAGGAAAACTCATAATGAGGGTGAGGGAGAGGGTAGGGAGATACATTAGGGAAACCTAATATGAGGGGATTATGTGGGTGGGGGTAAATGTTAGGAAAAATGTAATATGGGGGGGAATATGGGGTTGGGTGGTGATATTAGAGAAAATTCATAATGAGGCTGAGTATGAAGGGATATATTAAGAAAACCTTAATATTAGGAGGCTATGGGGGACATAAAGATATTAAGGAAAACATATTAAGTTTTCCCTAATATATGCTCCAACCCCTTAAAAGGTTTTTCTCTAACATATCCCTTCAACTCCATAGGTTTATTAAGTAAATAATATCTCCCTTAACCTTCACCTAATAAGTTTTCCTTAATATGTGTCTCTCTCACCTAATATTATGTTTTCGCGAACATCTTCCCTTCCCTCAAATTCCCTTCCCTCAACTTGACTCTTATAATTATTATCCACCACCACTTCCAACCTTATTAGGACGGTAATTATTTTCCCTTAATATATTCCCCCCCACATATTTAGTTTCCCCTAATATCTCCCCCCAACCTGAATTAATAAGCTTCCCTTAATAACTCCTCCAACCCTATCCTTCTAATTAATATCTACCCCCACATCCACCCTTATAATAAGTTCTCCCAGATATCTTTTTACCCACACACTCATTATGAGGGTAATAATTTTTATTTAATTTCTCTCCCCAACCCCACCCTCATTATGAGGAAAATAAGTTCTCCTTAATATCTCCTCCCAACCTCACACCCTCATTCATATTAAGTTTTCCTCAATATATTCCCTCATCCCCACATATTGTGTTTCCCCTAATATCTCCCCCTATCCCCACACCCTCCACCATAATAAGATTTACTTAATACCTCCCTACACACTCACCCTCACCGTCATAATGAATATATCTCCCCACCTTCACTCTCATTATGAGAGTGATTGTGGAAGAAGATTATGAGAGTGAGGATGGGGGGAGATATTTGAGAAAACTTAATATATCCCAACTTTTAATTCTATGAAATAAGATATGGCAAGAAAAATCCCTAGTGAATATACCATGATAGAAATTTATTAGTTTAATTAGTTGATTGGGTTATAAAGCTATTTATATATAAGTTTAATTATTTTAGAATTAATTAACTATTATATTGATAGGAGAACCATTAATTTTGTGTGCATTTTACCCCATCTTTTTCATTATTATGAGAGAAAATGTGGGGGTAAGATATTAGGAAAACTAATGAGAGTGGGATGGGATTAAGGAGAGATAATTAGGAAAAACTTTTCATAGTTTTCCCCAATATCTCCACCACCCACCCTTAGTATGGGATTATAATTATGAACATGAAGAAAACTATTAGTAAAAAAATTAATATAATTTTACTTTTAACTTTATGAAATAAAGTATGGTAAATGTAAATCACTAATAAATATAGTTGCAATAATTTTTTAACAAATTAAATTAGTTGATTGAGTTTTAAAATAATTAATATTATATTCATAAAACCATGATTACTTTTATGAATGTTCATTGAATAAGGATTCTCAATACTAATATTAAATTGAGGGAGTAAGAAAAGAGATAGTAAAATAAGCAAACACAATAATTAATCATTTATCATCTTAATAGGGTTTTTATATTTCTTCTTTTGAGTATTTATGAGATTTTCTTCCTTTTTGAAATGCTTATAATAAAATCATTTATGGAGTTTTTCTATTTCTTCGAGATTTTTTTCCTTTTACTCGAATGTTTATAGTAAAATTTTAAGAGATTTATCATATTTGAACTAGCCATTTTAGATTCCTTTATTGTAAAAAGTTTTGGATTGATAATAATTAAATGTTTGGAAATGTATTGTGATACTACAAAGCATTTAAAAAACGATGTCATTGTGAATACATTATTAACATCAATCAACTCACAAAAGTAAAATATGAAATAAGTAAGATTTAAATTTCAAAAAAGAGAATGAAAAAAAAACATCTAAACTAACCCCAATTATAAGTAAAGATCTACATATATAAATATTTATATCGAGATAAGTTACATACACTTCATTAAAATGATTTACAATTCAATTTCGAAAAAAATAACACTAAGTTAATCCAAATGAAAATAACACTAATTATTTTATTTTTACTTTTTTTTTTTGCTAATAATTTTAATAAAGTTTACCTCTCTTGTGGTCAATATTTGATTCTATATATGAGATTCATAATAGATGTTATTATAAAGTACAAAATCTTATTAGGGGTAGATTTTTTAGTGAATGCTATTTAAGTTGAGACAATATTTAGTTTTGGAATGATCTAAAATATAAAACACTAAAATGTATAGAAAGGATGAAAATATGCCCTTATAAATTACCCGATCACGATTTGAAATTATATGATTTGTGATATTAAGGTTAGATATTACAATCAAGCATATATCGGTCTTTTCTTGGATAATATTTAAGCTAAAATTGCTAGTTTATATATTTACCATACATCGACAAACTTGAAAGAATTGTTTTTTTATTTAAAAACAAAATTCAAAACACATGAAACGGCGATTTTCAAAAATATCATTTAAAAAAAAACTTGAAAGAATATGACAACTTAGCTCAGTTTAAACGATAATTGAAAGGTTGTTACAAGGAATGGTAATTAAAATTTGGGATTAATATTTTAAACAGATTCCAAAGTAAAAAGCTAGCAAATAATCCAAAAAAACCTAACACTCGACTTGTCATTTCAGGAATGGGTTGAGTGATTAAATATTCATTCTTGGTGATTGAATCATGAGAGGAATCCAAGATTGAGAGAAGGTTTTTCACAAGAGGATGAAATTCAAAGGTTGTTTTCCATAGTTCGAAAACTAGAGGGAAAGGCAGTAGGATATTGATTTGATTACTCATGGACACAGTGTTTTTTTTTTTCCTTAATTTGTTTGTGGGACTTTTGTGTAACATGACAAAAAAAAATCTATGTTGAATGTACAGGTTAAGTATGGATATTATTTCTTTCTTTCTCCCTTAAACACTATGATGTAAAGTTGTTTTTCTTATGGAGCACTCCATAAATGTACTGTACCATGTACTATTGTATGCATCAATATACTGTGTAATGTTATTGTATGCTTGCAACTTGTTGTGTTGTGTGTGCACAAATCTTTGTGTTATGTGTCTATGGATTCATGTTAATTGAGAGAGAAAGTTGTGGTTGAGTTTGAAGGGCCAACTTGATCAACAAATATTACACTTTCACAGTGGGTTGGTATTCATGTCGATATTTTCTTTAATTATTTTTAAATTCATTCTATCTCCTTTTTTATGATATGGAATTTTATATGTGGGAGCTAAAGCAACATACATCCTGTATAAACCCGAGCTTCCAGAGGAAAAACCACCTCAACCCTCAGCAATATAACCAGGCTTTACAGCAATCCTCACATGATCATTAGGCCCTAAAAAATCATCGATGCCTCCAGATCTCTCCACCGAAACCGTGAGGAATTTGTCTATCTCAACCTCTTGGCTTTATCATGCATCCCACCATTACTCTTCAAGGGATTTCTAGGATTATGAGGTCTTCACCCTCTAGGATTTATTGTGTATCCTGCCATTATAAGGTCGAGGGATTCCTAGGCCCAATCAAGGGTATTCACCTCTAAGGTGTATCATGTATCACTCCATTCACCTACCGAGGATTCTTAGGCTCAATCCAGGGTATTCACCTTTGAGCTTTACCGTGTATCCTTCCATTCACTAGTAAAGGATTCTTGGACCCAATTAGCATGTTCACATCCAGGCTCTACCATGTATACCATCTTGGGGTTACTAGGCCTTATGAATAATATTTAGACCACCCCACTAAGCTTTGAATCCATCTAGCAATCCAACTCAACCAAAACAATAGAACCCCATCACAACATGGCTATCTGGAAATGTGAAGGCAATGTTAAAGAACACTATCACACTTGGAACGACCCATCCCAATGGTAGCAAGTTAACCAAAAACACACATGCATTCGCCATGCATGCCAAAACTAGCAAGGAAACCACAGATACAAATCAATGACTACAAGTAATCCTATTGTACTTGCTTGATTATACTCCTCCTTTCTTGATTTTTTTCTTCCTCTTTCCTTATTTTCTCTTCTTTTTCCTTCTTTTCTCGAATGCTAGAGTGTTCCAAGAATACTCTAAGCTTCTAAGAGTGAGAGAGAGAGAGAGAGAATAGAGAGAGAGATATCCAAAATTGAACTGACAAAAGGGTACCAATTGATCCTCAGAAGCCATTTTATTAATGAGGCCTCTAATTTCTTCAATTTTCCATTATTTTCATTCATTTTCCTCCTCATATGCAACCTGTGACATTTTGCCTTCCCTTTCACCTAATTTCCATTATTTTCATAAATAAATTGCCAATTAGTTCCTCATGCCTTTATAAAGCCTTTGCCTTTGCCTTTTCTCATTTCCCTTGGCCATAATAAACCAAATAAACACCCACACTAGGATGTTTTGCCCAAAATAGCTCGGAATAAGTGTCCCATGAACTTGGTTCTTATTTTTCATTAATTAACTTTATCTATCTGGAATTTTGACCAGGGTTGTTACAAAAATAATTAAATTCTTTATTTGACATCTATGAATTAAAATATTTATACTTATCAAAGTGTATGTTAGATTTCCATGTTTTTGTTATTCTTGCAAGACATTCTTTCGAAGCCTACATTGTTTCAAAAAGAACCATTTTAGAGTCTCACTTTTAGGAATGTATTCATAATGTTGTCAATGTTCTCTTCCAAAAATACTTTCTTTCAAGACAACCCTTATTTTTTCTTTGATAGATATTCAACCCTCAAACAAAGTGAGCTTCTAGGGGACAAAAAGAGTCAATCTTTACCTTCAAACTGAAATTTTTTGGAAATTAATTATAAAAAATACATTTAATATAAAAATTACATCAATAATACATTACAAAGAAAGGGATCTATAAATCTGTCAATGAAACTATTTATTAGCTCGACATTGACTCTTACAAGTATCTATTTTATGTAGAGAAATACTCAAGGTTGCCAAGGGTATGTAAAAACAATTGTAGTCCATTTGAGAATACACAAGGAGGAGTAAGAATTTTGATTCTATAGTCATGCCTCAAGAGAAATTCTTCCTCTACTATTAAAGTTGACATCTCTAATAAAAAAAAAAAAATTGCCTTTTTGCTGCCAATAATAGTATTTGCTTCTCATTATTTCATAGATAAAGAAGACTAACTATTTTCAAAATTAATTTTATAGATAGTTATAATATACCTAATTACATACATAATATATATAATTTAAAAATATTATGTAAATTTTACAAGTATCGTTAGTTTACTTTTTATGAATTTATTATTATATTATGTATTTTATACTTACCTTTTTAAAATGAAAAAATATCAATATATAAGTTGTAAAGTGTTCCTTTGGGAAGAAATCCCCTCCATGACACTATGTGATTTTGTGAGCCATCAATGTTGTGTTTTATACAATAAAAACATTTTCAGCTTTTGGATCTATGGAAGGTAGTTACATTCATTAATAGGTACTCTACCTTAACTAACTTACTCATCCTTAATTTTTAATTTTTGGTTGTTGCATTCTGATGGAATTCTGGTTGATTATCTTCCCATCACTCCTATGGTACCCTCTGTGCCCAACCCACACAACCTCGCTAATTCTGTCAACGTTACCTTAAACCCATATGCAACCCCACTATATCTGGACCTTCGCTTAAACCCACACATCCTCACTGCTACTCTTGACCTTCTGTAAGTGAGCAAAGATATTCTTTCTGCAAGAAAATATAGGTTTGCAACATAGACATTTAAATTAAATGGTCGATGATATATAAAAAGAAATGTAAAAGTGTTGAGCAGGGGCTGCCATTTATAAACATTGGCATGAATTTTGATGGAGGCATTAAAATTCTATTGCTACAAAATGAATGTGCTTTCCATGGAATAGGTATTTTTTGTCGTTTTTCATTGGATCTGATAGACTTCCTCTCAAATATATAGTAATAGGTATTTTTATTTTGTTCAATATTTGTTTTAGGTACTCTTGAGTAAATTGACAAACTGGCTGTTAGATCAAGAATGGTTGCATTGTTTCCAAACCAGCTACAACATCGAATGGTAAATTGGTATCTTAAAACCTTATAATGGGCATCTTAGATTAGATATCATGGGTTGCGTTTTCATAGAGTAATGCATCAAAATACTAGGCCCTAGAATGGAAACTCCAAACCAAGAGGGATTTATATCCAACATCAACAATATGAGGGCATTAAGAGACATTTTTAATCCTATGGGAGCTCTGAATACTCATGCAATATAAAAGAATATGGGTTCATGAAGAATTTTTTTCAATTTTATTAATTCCTTATAACTACTCAGAGGGATTTGTTCTAAGGGTTGACATAGTCCGAGGAAACAAATGAAGGTGTAGTCAAAAGGAAGGATAAGAAATGAAAACACATACATGAGATGATACTACAATTTCCATCAATAATGTTAATAGAGATTTAAGTGCATAATATGGGGTATTAAAAACACATAATCAACTCACAGCATGGAAATCCAATGGCTATCCTATCCTCAATGAAGGCTTTAGGTATGAAAGAAATAGAGGTTGAAGTCATTGTCGATACATATCCAATTCAGCTTCTAGTGATGATATGCCATCAAAAAATGGGAAAAATCAACAATATGGAGCAATGAGAGGGAGAGGAAGGAGGAATTTTTAGAGAAATAATTAGAGTAGAGGTTACTACAATGAGAGGAACCAAAAGATCTTATCCTCAGCAAAATTATACTACAAAAGAGGGCAAATTTCAATGAAGGAATGTCAATGAGGTATGCATCCTCGGATAGAGCACTACAAATTATGATTTTAGTGGAAAGTGTTCTACAAGTAAGGGATTCATTGGTCAACCCAATAATGGAAATCACCCACCCACAAAAATGAAAAAAAAAATATTTGAAGTAGATGGATTTGAGGGGTGCTAAGAACAAATGCAATGTTAGTACATTAGTCATCCTACCATATTAATCAT
This sequence comes from Pinus taeda, assembly GCA_000404065.3. Lineage (NCBI taxonomy): Eukaryota > Viridiplantae > Streptophyta > Pinopsida > Pinales > Pinaceae > Pinus > Pinus taeda. The sequence goes on from APFE031386239.1 coordinate 13,102, forward strand.
GTTTATCAACAAGTGGTCTCAATTTTCTTGGTGGGAAACCAAATATTTTTTACCATATACCTATAGAATAACTTTTTTAAAAATAAAAAATTGTTAACAACTAAAGCATAATTAAAGTATCTACAACATAATTAAAAAACAAAAACTCTCAGCAAACATTTCAACATCTAGGAATTAAAAGAGGTAGTAGGCATGGTATCCTGAGTAGTGGATGTTTACGGAGTTGAAGTAGTAGTAAAAGATGAAATGTGGCACTAAAATTTAGCTAGCCAAGTGTCCCTTCTCTAAAGAGAGATCGACTAGTTTATATGGATACGTTTGACATCCCCAAGACTTCAAAATGATTATATCCTTTCGCCTACTTTTCAGTAAGGACCATTCCCAATAGGCTTTTTATTTTTAGTATTTTGATAAGGTTGTTCGGTTTGGAGCCTGATTATCTCCTTTATTCAGAGGTATTGCCACATTAGACCCCAGTTTTTAATGTGGCAACAACACTTCTCGTAAATCTACACCGTCACGGGGGATTGGGGGCAATGCCCCCAAAGTTAAAAATAGATGTAAAATTTCCTTGTAAAATGTTGCAATTCCGTAGTCAATCTAGATCATTCATTAGGTAGAGATATGAAAGTAGAAGTTATGTTTAATTTAGGGTTTTTTTCCCTAGAAGGAAACCCCTCGCCACACATGAGGGAATTTTATTGTATCTAGGCAAATTTGTATTCTAAGTGAGAAAGAGAGAGCAGATTGTGTGAGAGCGAAGAGGGAATTACAACATATTTACTGTAGGTTGTATCTCTTTAGTTTGTTGGATAATATAAAAGGAATGACTGGCTGTTTCTCCATGGATGTAGCCCAAATTGGGTGAACCACATAAATCTGTGTCTCTCTTGTCTTATGTGCTTTATGTGTTTATATTTCTGCAATATATTTTATGTGTTCCATTGCTCTGTGATATAATTATCTATCAACTGGTAGAAGATCCGAAGGTTTATTTGGATGATAAACTTATAGGAGAGAAGGGTTCTTGGTTCAAGTGGGAGAAATGGCATAAGATGGTAGGTTTAGGGCAAATTAACGATCAAAACTACCAGCTATCGAAGATGCAGATCAAATATTATCTGTATCAGAAAGATTTGTACCTACCATTGAGTGGAAAGACAAAGAAGCTGACGAGTATAATAGACATAGAATGGGATATTCTCGACAGAAAAGGCACTTGGAACAATACGGTTCTACCTAGTGATGTCGATAGCCTTTAATATTTTAAAGGAAATGATAAGAGAGGGTTTAATGTCGACATTGACCAAACTATATGAAAAGCCCTCAGCCTCAAATCAGGTATTCCTTATGAAGCATTTATTTAATATGAAGATGTCAATAGGTGGATTTTTTTTTGATCATGTAAATGAATATAATACAATTACCAGCCAGTTAAGTTCTGTAGGGGTAACTTGTGATGATGAAGTTAGGGCTCTGTTAGTTTTTTGCTCATTGCAAGAAAGTTGGAATGGTTTAGTTATGGCCATTAGTAACTTTGTCTCTAGATCTAGTACTTAAAGTTTGATGATGTTTTCGGTGCAATCCTTAGCGAGGAAATGCAACAAAAAAGCTTCAGTGAGACATGAAGTGATTCTTTGACTGTAGAGACTAGGGGAAGAAAAATGGAAAGAGGAAAGAGCCTGGGATGTCGTAATAAGTCAAGGAAAGGCATATCCAAATCTAGATTGGGGTTAGTGTGATGTAAATGCAGTAAGAAAGGGCACATGAATAAATACTGCAAGTCTCGTAAGGGAAAAGAAGTACATGCGCAACAAGAAAAAAATCATGAAGCGAATGTTACAGGTGATGTGTTACAAGATGTTTTGATTCTCTCATTAGAAACTATTATTGATTCCTGGGTGGTAGATTCAGGGGCCTCATTCCGTGCCACACCATATAGGAAGCATTTTCATGATTATGTTCAAGGATATTTTGGACAGGTTTGATTGGGTGATGATAAACCCTGTAAAATCATTGGAATGGATA
>APFE031386244.1:0-20398 GCA_000404065.3 Pinus taeda
AAGATTTAAAGCTTGAAGCTTTATTCCCTATTTCTTTTTTCCTAATTTTAACTGAAAAAATATAGAAATCCTATCCCAATCCTTTTTCCTAACTATTCTCTCATATTCTTTTATTTAGAAAAAGAATATTTACAAAAATGAGGATGATTTTGATGCTCCTTCATCAAAATATCATGGATTGAGACATTCTTATGGAAGCTTTCGTCCTCCCTAGCCATTTATTAGATCACTAGATGATCAAATTTGATATTGAAATCAAATATTTATTAGTAACATAGATTTATTTTAAGTATTGATCTTATATGTGCCTAGAGGAATCAAGAATCTTCAGGTTCAAACTTTTTTAGAGTGAAAAATATAATATGTTCATTATTTTAAATTGTTTTTTTGAATAAAAATTTATTTATTTATTAAAAATAAAAATAAATATATGTCAATATTTATTGGTATTAAATATTTTCTATTTTACTAATATATTGAATAATTTTATATGCAAAATTAAAATATTTTATTTTAACATTTTTCTTTATTATAAATAAATATGAAATTGATATCAACATAAATTGGTTAACATACATCATCAAATAGTTGATTTAAGTCGCCTGTAGAAATATTTTTTAAAATTACAAAGTTTCAACATTTTACTCACACATTTTTTTTAACTTCTAATTACTTTATGTTGTATTCATTTTTCCAAACACAAAAAGTTAAGAGAGCAGAGTTAGTGATGGGACTTGCTTTCATATTGCTTGTATCCTCTTACACTAAGAGTGTATGGGTGATAAGTAACATCTAGATTTGAACTACTACAAATTGTTTCCAAACACCAAAACTCCAGAAATTGGTGATGAGACTTGCTTTTATATTGCTTGTATCCTTTTAATATATATATTATCCTAACAAAAATAAGAAAAACAAACTTACACATTTCCTCATATTAAAGTGTTAAATAAACTTCTAAACTCAATAATCAATGTTACAATTTCAATCTCATTAAACTAAGCCATAACCATTTATAACTCAACTAAATCATAATTTATAACAAAGTAAAATATATATGCCTTACAATACAATCAAATTCAATCGGCTAAACAAATGATTCATAGTATATCAAAGAATATAATATTTAAATCTAGGGTTATAGTTTCTTATAGCTAATTTCCGCTAATTTCCACTATCCCATCATCTTTCAGAAAAAAATATTGCCAGATATGCTTTTTAATAATAACAAGAGTAATAAAATATATCCAGCGCACTGATGACATGTGAAACTCATCATTTGAAGATGCATGCAGAACGAAAAAATAAGAGATCTGTTTATACCCGATCTTCTAAAACAGACACCCACAGACGATTCCGCTGTCGAAGAAAACAAAGAAAATACTTATGGGGGACCCTGTTGCTAAGTATTTTGTCCTAATGGACGGTTGTTCCACTGCATTTAGAGAAAAAAAGAATGACCTGACCTAATCTTTTCCATGAAAATGCCAGCAGAGAAGTAAAGTGATACATCGACGGATAATGTAAAGTCTGCCTCTTTGCTCCTTTGCCACGGCCATGCAACGCCTGGTGCTAAACCTGGGGCCATGATGACCGGAGTCCTGCTTCGAGCTTGCGGCCTCGGCCTGTAGCTTCGACCCTCTCGATTCTCGTCTAGGTCTGGTCGCACTAGAAAAGCACTGACCCATATCTGCGAATCCAGAGCCGACTATCACAGAGATTAATCAGGTAACGATGGAGTGTTTGGTGCGGTTGGGTTTAAAATGCGAATTTAAAGAATATAGGGAACGGTGGGACGTGCAAGCTCTGAGATATGTATTGGGCTTTAGGATTACCTTGGCTCCTCGTTTTGCTAGACGTAAGAACTTAGACGTTCCATGGCGTCCTGTGCTTTGAACCTGGGCATGCCTGATCTTCTCTGGATTTTTGGGAATATCGTTCAAGGAAGTCGTCCTCAAATCAGATATTGACTTATAATTTACATAGGCAGTCTTCCAGCTGGCGGTAGTGGAGAGGGACTCATCCAGGATTATGCTTATGCTTTCGCAATCGACGCAGTCAAAGGTGAATTTAATGGTCCTATTTTTTAAAGTTAGTCTGGCTGTAGGAGTGTTAATGGGGTATTTTTTAAAGTTAGTCTGGCCGTACGAGTGTTAATTATATTTTTTTTAAGGTGGAAATGGATTTAGTACTAATAAAAATTTATAAATATTTTAAAATTTCGGAACTTTTAACTAGAATTCAAATTTTTAAAATTCTATAAAATTTTAAGAGAAATATTTCACAAACTTTCCTAACAAATTTGAATTCTTTAACTTAATGAATGAATTCACAATTGATCACATACAGTTTCTTGAAAAGAAAATTTATTTCCAGAACAATTCTAGGCATTTAAAATGTAATTTCCAAAATATATAAAGTATATTATAAAAATTTAAACGCTTTAAAAATTTCAGATTATCCATTTGAAAAAAAACTCCCTTAACAAAATTAACTAAAATTATCAATACTACCAAATAAAATCAAATATATCAAATAATTAAAAAGATTCCCACCAATATATGGGAGAACTATGATAGGCGATATCAATAAAATCTAATTACTTCTACTATCTAATAATGTATTAATCTAACTACTTCTCGTGTCTACTGTCTAATTATTTTGTTTAATGACAGTAATAAAATAATGTATTATTCTTTTAGTTTGCAAAATTCAGTCGAAGCTATTTTTCACGTGGTCAAAATTAAAGCCAGTTAAACTTTCGATGCCTCCTTCTTCACATCTAGTTTGCACGACGGAGATTAATTATTTTATGTTTTTTTTTTTTTAATGTGGAAGTGATTAGGCATGGTTTGGTTTTATTTTTATAGTCATCGCTAATTGAATTGATTATAAGCTATTTTTCACGTGGTCAAAATTAAAGCCAGTTAAACTTTCGATGCCTCCTTCTTCACATCTAGTTTGCACGACGGAGATTAATTATTTTATGTTTTTTTTTTTTTAATGTGGAAGTGATTAGGCATGGTTTGGTTGGTTTTATTTTTATAGTCATCGCTAATTGAATTGATTAATTTTATGAATTTTAAATTAAAATTTATATTATATTGATTTAGTCTAATTTATAAATGAATAATTTTTCATTTATTTGTATTAATTTTTAATTTTAAAAATTTAAATTTGAAAATGATTTAAATTTGTATTAATTTAAATAGGTTAAAAGTTTTTTAAGGTTGGAATCTATATTGTTTTAAAATATATTAAACAGTAAAAATCTAATATTTATGCCCAATTCTTAATGAAATACCTGGAAAAACTATATTATTTAAATTAACTAATCCTATATATAATACTATTTTGATGTATATTTATATAAAAATATCATAAATTCCTAATATATTTATAATAAAAATAATTATTCCGTAACAATAAAATTCATCAAAACCTCACATCCCTGTTCAAATTCAAAACCTCAAATCCTGTTTAATTTTTTTCGTTACACTGTACGGGTCAGAGTTCTTTTAAATATATCTAAAATAATATTGAATGTCTATAACAATTAATTAATATAATATATCTCATTAAATATTAGTTCAAAGTAGAGCCTTTTTCTTTTCTCTTGTTTATGCGTTTTTCAAAAAGGTCAAACATCTTAGTTTTATTGACAACCTAAACAGTAATTGTTTTTCAAATGCAATTTAGATGTCCTGAAACATTGTCATCAACTGATTTCACCTTTCAAACAAAATTTAAAATTCCAGGAAAAAAAAGCTTGAAGATAAGTATTTTTCAAATACAGTTTAGATTTAGTCAAATGTGGTATTGAATTGATTTCACTTGTTATTAAATTTCTAAATTTGACTATTTCAAGATTAAGTTGTTTAAAGGTGAGGATTTTTTGGTGTAAATATCAAGAAATCTGAGTGTGTTTGGTTTTTTTTAAACGATGGAAATAGATTTAATATCATTAAGAACTTTTCCCCAACCAAAATTTTTACAAGATTGCAAAAAAATATTCCATCAAATTTTGTCAAAATCCAGCCAAATTTTCTATTATTTTTCAGATAAAAACTTGGCCTCCTTAAACTAAATCACACATTATTTTTTATCATAAGTTGGTAATATATATTTTGACATTATTTTTTATTATAAGTTAGTAATATATATTTTGACAGCTCACGTTCAAATATATTATTTTTATATAATTTTATTCTTTTATTTAATAATATATTAATTTCTGTTATATTTTTTATTTAGTGAATTTATTTTGCATTCAAGTGATATAACTGTAGTTAATAAAGTCAAAGTTATTTGAAACTTGTCATAATTTACATAATACTTCATAATATAGCTATGGTGAATTAAATTTATCAATACCATAAAAAATATAAATATTATTTTTTTAAAATAAATTATGTTTTTACAGTCAAAAATAGACTATAAAACACACACACATATTTGCTACTATATAATATAAAAAAAATGAATATTATAATTTTTTTTAGTGTAAATAGTAATTGGTAAGTTATGAATAAAGTATTTATGGAATATTAACTAGATATTTACATCAATTACAAAAAATAACAACAAATTCTTGAGTATAGAAAAAAATTTGGGGGAGTGCCTTTTGGGAATTTTTATTCTTTAAAAAGCTAATGCCATGGTTCACTCTAAAAAAAATTACCAAACCAAAATCTTATAATATATATATAATATATATATATATATATTTATTAATAAATTTGAGAAAAAATGCATGAAAAAAATATTATATATATTTTTTTAAATGATGATGATGATGATTAACGTCCATTATGACCAATGTGGTCTATTGGACATCCATAAGGGATTAATTGTGACTCTTTAATATTCTATTTCTATGATGAAAATGAAAGGAAAGAAACGCTACAAGATCACTCTAGTTCTCACTTAACAAGTCAGGCATATGCATGTTCGATGTGTGGAAAATGTTTTGGAAATGAGAATGAATGTGAGTAAGAGTTGGGAAATCTAGGATAAATTGTCTTGCATATTCAACCCTGATGCAGGAGCATCCAGCTCTGAGGAGACTTAAGAGGCTGACAGTCTCATGAAGAATTCAGGAACAAAATTGTCGTTCATTTTGACTAGGCAGGTGTTGGGCTTGTCGGTCATTTCATTTTACTTTTACTTAGTTTTGTTTTATCTGTTAAGAGAATTTAGGGGTTGTAGAGGAATACTGTTGCAATTATTTAACAAACTAATAACAGGGTAAAATAATAAATTAAGTTCTGTATAAGTTACAGTAGTTATGATCAGTTTAGAACTGACAAAAAGCAGTTGTTTCTGTTAAGTTAGTTTTATTTCCAGAACAGTTGAAGGCATTGTATTAAAGAGGGTAAAGACATCATTGTAGGGGTTCTTCCCCCCAAAAAAAGACGAAAGAGAGAAAGTACAGCAATCCAAAATTTGCATCTATCTTAATAGAAACAGAACTTCAAGTCATTTTGTATCCATCACTGTAAACATAGACCCGTAATTAAGTTATTTCTTACTGTGAAATTAATTGCCAGATAAATTATTAGCATTGTAGTGTTGCCATGTTAAATGATTTGTTCTAACAGAGCCGAACAAGCATAGAAGTAAACTGAGTGGTGGCCACAGTAATACAAGCGGAGAATCAAGCATTATTAAAAGAACACAGACCAGAGACGGTGAAGCAACGAGAAGCGTAAGAGACTGTTTATAAGCGGAGGGTATAGGGAAGCGTTTCAAGAGAAACCACACGAACGAGTGAAACGGTGTAAAACAAGCATGTACAGGTATTTCATAAACCGAGAACCCTCGTAATGCATTTCTATGGCTGAGCGAATAACAAAAAGAAAAGAATCACCATTGTAAATCATTTTATTTATATATATGAACAAATACTGAATATGCAAGAACAGAAGCTACGCATTCCCGGAGATAAACGGACTTGTTTTGTTTGTGAACAAGAACAAAGCAATAACCAATATAAACAGAGATTCGTTGCTGAAAAAGAAATCTTACATTAACACATAAATTCTGAGCCCAACTTCGGAACCAGGCAAATACAAGTGACCGAGAGTTTGAAATAACCCAGAACCACCCAACAACAGGAGAGTTCGAATTGGCCAACCGACTCTTTTTGCAGAGGCAACCGAGTACACAGAACCGTAAATTACTTCATTACATTGACGACAACAGTCGAAATCTTAGAGCAGACATCAGGCGTGAAAACGAAAAACCCAAATGGGGTTTCTAACCGACAACTCGTCGTGACACTGATATGACGACCTAAGAACAGAAAGGAGCAAACCTCTACGACTCAGACTACCCAAATTGATGGAACTAATTAAATTTTACAGAACCGACAACAAAGACATAATTTATAAACGGAAGGATGCTACCCGTGGACAGAGCCGTCGAGTAATCAACAGAACGAGAGACCACCGCCAGTGTCCAAGTCGACACAAGTAGATACCTGCCACAAACAAATATATGGGTCAAGGCCCGAAATGAATAGCTATCAAACGAAGAAATGAAACACGAACAACAGACAAGGGTTTGAGTAGAATTACCTGTGAGCTGAACAAGGGTTCGAAGAAAACCTGAAAGCATTCATACCTGTTGACCAGTGGCGGATGATCGTTAGAAAAGAAACAATGCAAACCCAGACCATATAACAGGGAATCGAACCTTACCTCAGGTGACCAAGCAGAGTCTTGGAGTGCAAACAACCCTGTATCAGAGGAAACAAACCAGTTAAACAGATAGCGAGAGCGCCAAACTAGAACATAAAACCTGTGTCTAGACAAAAACCAACTATCATATCGTATTAAGAGAAATAGTTGTTGTTACAGGTTCAAGGGCAAATACCATAGCTGCAGCGTACCAGAATATACAGGTAAGACACCAGTGTTAGACCGGCCCAAGAACCTCAGAGGTTCATCAAAAACAAAATCGCAGACAGAGCTCTCCAACACAGCGGCCGAATGAGAATGAACAGGTAAGCGCGGGTAAGTTGGGAGTAAAAGCGGAGCAACCGGCAGGTGCAAGGTGGCGACCGGGAAGTCCGGGATAAACCCTAAACCCACAACCGAGGTGTCATAACTCGCATTTAAGACAACATTAAATTGCGTCCAGGACACAGTCATTTCCGAGAGGTAGCAAGGAACGGCGGGAGCCACCATTAGTGGTATCAGAGCAGGTTTCTTTTGAATTAGAAACAATGGAACAGGCAGAAGGTGAAGGTGAGGTAAGAGGAAGAGGAAGAGGAAGAGGAAGAGGCAGGGGACGACTGGTACATAGACCAGTAGATGACGGATTGCGAGAAGAGATCAGAGTTTTGCGAGAGAGATTGGCAGTGATAGAGGCTGGAGGAAGACGAAACCCAGCGGATAACAGTGATGAAGAGGCAGTTGAACAAGAGCAGGATGAGTTTGAGGGAATGACACCAGAACTGAGATTGTTAAAATCAGTTTTGCTATCCAGCCATAAACCGAAGCATGAGATGCCTACATATGATGGAAGCCTATCGGCAGAAGTATTGTTAGACTGGTTAAGCGAGGTGAACAAATTCTTTGAATTTGAGGAAACCAGCGAAGATAAACAGGTGAGATTTGCCGCCACCAAGTTGAAAGGACATGCGTCCTTATGGTGGGACAGCGTTCAGGCCGAAAGAAGGAGGTTAGGCAAACAGCCAATCAAGAAATGGGCTAGGATGGAAGCAAAGCTGAAGGAGAAGTTCTTACCGAAGGACTATCATATAATGTTGTACAGGCAGGTACAGAACCTGAAACAGAGGGGGATGACTGTGAGAGAGTTTACAGAAGAGTTCTACAAATTAAATCTGCGAGCAGGATATGTGGATGATACCTCAGAGAAGACGGCCAGGTATGTAAATGGCTTAAGAGGGGAGATTTTAGACGAGATTGGTATCCTTTCACCACAGACGTTAGAAGAAGCCTATCAGTTTGCGTTGAAGGCTGAAGAGAAGTTAAATAAGAAACAGAACTCCCGGAGAGGAGGTGGTTCTGGCAGAGGCAAAGGCAAAGTGTACGGCAGAGGTAGAAGTACAGCCTCGAATGAGGAGGGCAGCAACTCTAAGTCTACTGGTACAGCGGAGAGAGACAACAGTAACAGGGAAGGACGACCAGCTCAGAGAGGACGAGGCTTTGGTCGGGGCAGAGGGACTGTCCAGTGTTACCGTTGTCATAAGTTGGGACATAAATCTTATGATTGTCCGGAGGGGGAACCAGCAGGCGGAAGAGGAACCTATATTGCCCAACCAGAGGATGCAGAGGAAACCCCTCAGGAAGCTGAGAACACACCTGAGATAGGTGAAGCCTTGGTGATGAACAAGGTACTGTTGAAGCCAGCCAAGGAAGCTGCAGAACCAGATCAGCGGAAAGCATTGTTTCGCACTGTCTGCAAATCACAAGGCAAATGCTGCAAGGTGATTGTTGACAGCGGAAGTACCGATAACCTAGTAGCTGTAGAGATGGTGGAGAAATTGGGATTAAAGAGGTTGAAACATCCCACTCCTTACAAGGTATCCTGGTTACAGAAGGGACATCAACTGTTGGTTGATGAACAGTACGAAGTAGAGTTTCAAATTGGGAAATATAAGGACAAAATCCTTTGTGATGTAATGCCAATGGATGTCTGTCATTTGTTGTTGGGACGACCTTGGCAGTTTGATAGAGGTGCAGTCCACGATGGGAAGACGAACTGTTACAAATTTGTGAAAGATGGGATTAAGCATACGCTTGTACCCATCAAGGAGGAGAACACAGCAGAAGCCAGTGGAGTGAAGGCACTGCTGTTAGGAGGAAAAGAATTCATAAAGCAGAATTAGGACAGCGAGGTAAGCTTTGCTGTTATAAGGAGACCAAAGACAGTGGTACTCCACACACAGGTATCCGATTTACTAGAGGATGTTCAGAGGTTGCTACAGGATTTTGGGGACATTGTGGTGGATGACCTTCCGGATGAGTTGCCACCTAGAAGAGGTATTAGTCATTGTATTGATTTTATACCAGGGGCGAGTCTGCCAAACAAAGCAGCCTATCGCATGAGTCCCAAGGACCATGAAGAGATTAGGAAACAAGTCCAAGAGTTGCTGGATAAGGGCTTGATTCGGGAGAGTATGAGTCCTTGCGCAGTACCCACTGTTTTGGCCCCAAGAAAGGTGGAGAATGGAGGATGTGTACAGATTCCAGAGCTATTAACAAGATTACCGTTAGATACAGGTTTCCCTTACCAAGGATGGATGATATGATGGATTGCCTAAGTGGAGCGACCTACTTTTCAAAGATTGATCTGAAAAGCGGGTATCACCAGATCAGGATTCGTGAGGGAGATGAATGGAAAACTGCATTCAAAACAAACGAAGGCTTGTATGAATGGCTGGTGATGCCATTTGGTTTGAGTAACGCTCCCAGCACTTTCATGCGATTGATGAATGAGGTGCTGAAAGAATTTAACGGTAAGTTTGTTATAGTTTACTTGGATGACATTCTGATTTTCAGTAAAACAAAGGAAGAGCATTACAGACATTTACAGAGCGTATTGAGAAAATTACAGCAAAACAAGCTGTTAATCAACTTGAAGAAATGTACTTTTTTTCAGAAGGAGCTGATATATCTGGGTTTTGTTATTGCGGAGAATGAGTTAAAAATGGACCCAGAAAAAGTGGCAGCTATTGTTAGCTGGCCTTCTCCAAAGAGTCTGTTTGACGTTCGAAGTTTCCATGGACTTGCCAGTTTTTACAGGAAGTTCATCAGAAATTTCAGCGAGATTTGCGCACCAATGTTAGACACGATTAAGAAGGTGAATCAGCCTTTTCACTGGACTGAAGCAGTAGAAAACAGTTTTCAGATCTTGAAAAGAAAGATTACTGAAAGACCTGTCTTGAGACTGCCCGATTTCAACAAATTTTTTCAAGTTCGTTGCGACGCCAGTGGTACCGCCATTGGAGCAGTACTCAGCTAGGAGGACAGACCAGTTGCTTACTTCAGCGAGAAGCTAGACGAGAGCAGACAGAAGTACTCGACCTATGACAAAGAATTCTACGCCATTGTGCAGGCTTTAAAGCATTGGCGGCATTATTTACTAGGTAACGAATTTGTCTTATTTTCTGATAATTCTGCGTTACAGTATATCATGCAACAGCATAAACTAAACCATAAACATGCAGTCTGGGTTGAGTATCTGCAAAGTTTCACTTTTGTATTAAAACATATTAGTGGGCAATCGAATAAAGTAGCAGATGCACTCAGTAGGAGAACGTTACTGTTACAAGAGAGCACCATGCAAATCTTAGGATTTGAGCACTTGAAAGAACTGTATCCGACTGACAGCGAGTTTATGGAAGCCTATGAGGCTTGTCAAAACCCGCTACTGCGAAATGACAACAAGTGGCTGGACTTTAACCTTCAGGAGGGTTTGCTGTTCAAGGGGGGGCAGCTATGCATTCCAAACTGTTCTATGAGAGACAATATCATACAGGAGAAACACAGCGGAGGGTTGGCAGGACACTTTGGAATTGACAAGACTACCGCACAGGTACAACACTTCTATTTTTGGCCTAAGATGCAGAGGGATGTACAGAGATATGTGGCTAGGTGCAGAACTTGTCAATTGGCAAAAGGTCACAGTCAAAACACTGGCCTTTATATGCCATTACTCGTCCCTAGTCGACCGTGGGATTCGGTCAGTATGGACTTTGTGCTAGGATTACCAAAAACACAGCGTGGCTTTGATTCGGTGATGGTTGTAGTCGACCGATTTTCGAAGATGGCACACTTTGTACCGTGCAGAAAAACCAGTGACGCTACCTACATAGCGCACCTATTCTTCACAGCGATTGTACGGTTACATGGACTTCCACGAAGCATTATTTCTGACAGAGATGTCAAATTTACTGGTCACTTCTGGAGAACCTTATGGAAGAAGCTAGACACTCAGTTGCAGTTCAGCTCCGCCTACCATCCACAGACAGACGGACAGACGGAGGTAGTGAACAGGAGTCTGGGGAATTTGCTCAGAAGTTTAACAGGTGAAAATTCTCGTACATGGGATCGTGTGTTAGCACAGGCAGAATTTGCATATAATGATTCTCCCAACCGTAGCACAGGCTACAGTCCTTTCCAAATATTATATGGCATGCACCCGCGAGGAGTGCACGAATTACGAGATTTGGGTAAACTGGAGAAGCGGAGTGCTGATGGAGAAGATTTCGCCCAAGCTATGAGCAAATTACATGAACAGGTAAAGCTTAAATTGCAGGATAGCAGCCAGAAATACAAACAGCGAGCTGACACAAAGCGCAGGGAAGTGCAGTTTAATGTCGGAGATGAAGTTCTCGCGTACTTACGCAAGGAATGATTTCCTAAGCGAGAGTACAGCAAACTAAAGTTCAGGAAAATCGGGCCCTGCAAGATCATTCGCAAATTTTCTGCGAACGCATACGAGATACAGTTGCCACCAGGGATTGGTATTTCCCCTATATTTAATGTGGCAGATCTGTTCCCTTATGTTGCAGGTTCAGCAGATGATGCGGCGGCAGAGCCACCACGGGACACCCAATTGGAAGGAGACTTATGGACGAGACAGATGCCGAAGGCACCACCCGTCGAAATTGAGGGAATATTGGACACACAGGTAGCAAAGCGTACACGGAGGAAAGAATATTTGAGATATTTGGTAAAATGGAGGAACCGTCCAGTAGAGGACAGTTCATGGTTGACGGAGACACAAATCCAGAAGGCAGGCTACTCTGTTCAAGACCTCATGGAACGGAGCCATGACTTTTTGTCACCCCGGGAGCCTGATGCAGTAGCATCCAGCTCTGAGGAGACTTAAGAGGCTGACAGTCTCATGAAGAATTCAGGAACAAAATTGTCGTTCATTTTGACTAGGCAGGTGTTGGGCTTGTCGGTCATTTCATTTTACTTTTACTTAGTTTTGTTTTATCTGTTAAGAGAATTTAGGGGTTGTAGAGGAATACTGTTGCAATTATTTAACAAACTAATAACAGGGTAAAATAATAAATTAGTTCTGTATAAGTTACAGTAGTTAGGATCAGTTTAGAACTGACAAAAAGCAGTTGTTTCTGTTAAGTTAGTTTTATTTCCAGAACAGTTGGAGGCATTGTATTAAAGAGGGTAAAGACATCATTGTAGGGGTTCTTCCCCCAAAAAAGACGAAAGAGAGAAAGTACAGCAATCCAAAATTTGCATCTATCTTAATAGAAACAGAACTTCAAGTCATTTTGTATCCATCACTGTAAACATAGACCCGTAATTAAGTTATTTCTTACTGTGAAACTAATTGTCAGATAAATTATTAGCATTGTAGTGTTTCCATGTTAAATGATTTGTTCTAACAGAGCCGAACAAGCATAGAAGTAAACTGAGTGGTGGCCACAGTAATACAAGCGGAGAATCAAGCGTTATTAAAAGATCACAGACCAGAGACGGTGAAGCAACGAGAAGCGTAAGAGACTGTTTATAAGCGGAGGGTATAGGGAAGCGTTTCAAGAGAAATCACACGAACGAGTGAAACGGTGTAAAACAAGCATGTACAGGTATTTCATAAACTGAGAACCCTCGTAATGCATTTCTATGGCTGAGCGAATAACAAAAAGAAAAGAATCACCATTGTAAATCATTTTATTTATATATATGGACAAATACTGAATATGCAAGAACAGAAGCTACGCTTTCCCGGATATAAACGGACTTGTTTTGTTTGTGAACAAGAACAAAGCTATAACCAATATAAACAGAGATTCGTTGCTGAAAAAGAAATCTTACATTAACACATAAATTCCGAGCCCAACTTCGGAACCAGGCAAATACAAGTGACCGAGAGTTTGAAATAACCCAGAACCACCCAACAATAGGAGAGTTCGAATTGGCCAACCGACTCTTTTTGCAGAGGCAACCGAATACACAAAACCGTAAATTACTTCATTACATCGACGACAACAGTCGAAATCTTAGAGCAGACATCAGGCGTGAAAACGAAAAACCCAAATGGGGTTTCTAACCGACAACTCGTCGTGACACTGATATGACGACCTAAGAACAGAAAGGAGCAAACCTCTACGACTCAGACTACCCTAATTGACGGAACTAATTAAATTTTACAGAACCGACAACAAAGACATAATTTATAAACGGAAGGATGCTACCCGTGGACAGAGCCGTCGAGTAATCAACAGAACGAGAGACCACCGCTAGTGTCCAAGTCGACACAGGTAGATACCTGCCACAAACAAACATGTGGGTCAAGGCCCGAAATGAATAGCTATCAAACGAAGAAATGAAACACGAACAACAGACAAGGGTTTGAGTAGAATTACCTGTGAGCCGAACAAGGGTTCGAAGAAAACCTGAAAGCGTTCATACCTGTTGACCAGTGGCGGATGATCGTTAGAAAAGAAACAATGCAAACCCAGACCATATAACAAGGAATCGAACCTTACCTCAGGTGACCAAGCGGAGTCTTGGAGTGCAAACAGCCCTGTATCAGAGGAAACAAACCAGTTAAACGGATAGCGAGAGCGCCAAACTAGAACATAAAACCTGTGTCTAGACAAAAACCAACTATCATATCGTATTAAGAGAAATAGTTGTTGTTATAGGTTCAAGGGCAAATACCATAGCTGCGGCGTACCAGAATATACAGGTAAGACACCAGTGTTAGACCGGCCCAAGAACCTCAGAGGTTCATCAAAAACAAAATCGCAGACAGAGCTCTCCAACACAGCGGCCGAATGAGAATGAACAGGTAAGCGCGGGTAAGTTGGGAGTAAAAGCAGAGCAACCGGCAGGTGCAAGGTGGCGACCGGGAAGTCCGGGATAAACCCTAAACCCACAACCGAGGTGTCATAACTCGCATTTAAGACAACATTAAATTGCGCCCAGGACACAGTCATTTCCGAGAGGTAGCAAGGAACAGCGGGAGCCACCAATCATTATCCAACGCCTTAAAATTGCTTCGCAAAACTCCACTAGTCTAAAATGGGATGTGATTTTTTTTTTAAAGAAATTGCATATCATATATACATGCATTTGTCTAGATCAAATATCTTTTTACACTTGCTACAAAAAAACCAATTCATTGGATGGTTTAACATTACAATATCTTCTATTTCAATACTTCGATTTAAAGATTATTTGTTAACCTTTACTTCTCGAACTCATGACAATATTTTCACTTAGATGAATAAATATGTATTAATAAAAGATCCCATTGTTTTCATTCTCTAACAGGTCAACATGAAATGAAAAATTCTAGAGAGACACACATATAAATCTTTCCATCTTACTCATAGAAAAGATTATAGTTGTTAATGCATTACATGTTTCATCTCCTATGCACCATTGCATAAAGCAGGCCGTCTCCTTTTCATTTTGTTTCAAAAATCAAATTTCCAATTTTGTTTCAAAAATCAAATTTCCAATAGACTTAATGGAGTGAAAACTAGATTACAATTTCTCCATATTAAAGTAAATCAAGTATGTTTTTAACATATTATGACGAGAAATATTCTACTTTAGTAACCTCTCTTTACAGAAATTCCTAAGAAATAATGCAACTCATTTAAATTCCTCCTTTGAAACTCATGTGGGACTTGGTCTCCTTAATTAGTTGTTTGTCATCACTAATCCAAACAATGTTAAGAATATAGAAGACAAAAATAAGGAGGTGATCACCTTATTTGTGGATGTAAATTCAATGCTCCATATAACTTCTTATGGAAACACTGTCACATCTTTATCAAATCACTACTAACATTATTGTAGGGACCATTTCAATCCATGCAATGATCTCTTTAGCCATTGTAAAATGTCCTCTTTCCATTTTACTAAAAATCCTTATTGTTGGTTTATGATGATTCTTTCATTGACCTCACCAGAAATACATGCCATCTCCCCATTTATTTTCTTAACTTCCAAATCATAAGCCACCATTTGTGTTAACATCATCCTAATAAAGATCATTTTGGTTGTCGAAGAGATGGAATTTTAATAAACAATATCCCAATCCACCATAAATACATGCCATCTCCCCATTTATTTTCTTAACGTTGAAATCATAAGCTACCATTTGTGTTACCATCAGCCTAATAGAGGTCATGTTGGTTGTCGAAGAGATAGACTGTTAATAAACAATATCCCTATCCACTTTAGAGTATCACTTTGGTACCAAATGAGCTATGTATTTCTGAATGTAACCTTCTTCATTATGCTTCATTTCTAAAAAGCATTTCAATGAAATAATATTCCTTCCTTCAAGAAACCCTCATAAATGTTTCCAGAAAGCATAAATTCATCTTCTGTAATATCCTCACTTTAGATACTAAGGGAATATTGACATTTCGTAGATTATTACCGTGGGAAGAAAAAACACAATATCTAAACCTAGAGCACCCTTACACATACATCTTAAGCATTTTTCGCTAAAGAAATGTCCTCCCCAAATTCAATCTTTGACCTATTTTATCATGCTCAAGCTATATAATCACTTTTCCTTTGGGTAAAATTGAGGAAGAAGTTTGTTTTCATCTTCTACCTTTCAAAATCTTCATCTGACACCTATGATAATGGGTTTATCCTATCTTCATATTTAGGCTGAAATATATGCTAATAGAATAACAATATATTGTAATTTTTATTTTGGAATAGATTTTGTTAGCACTCCCCAGTATCCCAAGGCTGAGAAAGGATACTAACGAAGGTAACCTCAAACAAATATTTAAATTTGGTAGCTAGCCATACCAAATCAAAGAGGGCTCCCTCAAAAATCTCACAAACAATAAAATGACTTGGAAGTAAAATAGATCTTAGGATCAATATTCAAATCTTAGTAGGTTTGAATTTAGGGTTTGCTGGAGCAAGGTCAATAAGTCTAGGAAACTAGGTTAGGGTTTCAAAAGATATGTTACAGAGATATAATAGGAAGGTAGTTATATTCAGTGATTTTTTTTAGTCTTCATGTTGGTGTAGGGTTGAAAAGGTGAAGGATCAAAATGAGCATAGTTTTCATGTTGGTGTAGGGTTGAAAAGGTGAAGGATCAAAATGAGCATATGAGCTTAGTTTAAAACAAGGATGAGACTTAGCCATTTTTTTTTGCCTGCTTCTCCAGCACAAATTTTTCCCCCCTTTTCCTCTTTTCCTCTGGAAGCCCTTCCAGTTAAGGAAGGTAGTTAGGGTTCTAATCACCACAATTGTCTTTTTCCCCCAACTTCCTCCTTGAGAAGTTGCCATCTCTTAAAACAAAATATTTCTTATCTTTTTAAAAAATAATATTATTGAATTTCAAACAGATAATATCGTATTTAGTTTGTCTTTTACCAAATTAAAGTCAAATATTTACATTTATCCTGGGGCATTACAACATAGAAAGAGATATGACATGTCAGAAAATATTAATAAAAGAATTATATAGAGAGAGTTTTAAAGATGTGGTTTTTATATATAGACTATGAAGATGTGACTTTTAAAGCATCCAATGAAGTGGTTTGGTTCTATAAAGTGTACATAGATATTCAATTTGAAGAGAGACTCAGGCATATTTGATATGCAATTTCTTTGAAAAAGAATTTCAAATTCCAAGTCAAACTAGTGGAGTTTTGTGAAGCAATTAGAAGCCAAGTTTAAGGGTTTGGATAACTATGCAAATGTTTTAACTAAAGAAGTAATTGGTACAAATATTTTTTATGTATGGATGAAGTGTTTTTTTGATGTATGGATGAAGTGTGGATTCAATGTTCTTCATAGTCATTTTTTATTGAAAAAATGATTAAGATATATATTAATAATGATAGTTCAATTAAGAAGTATTATTCTTTCTACCTAGTAACACGACAGGACTATTTTTTAATAATTATTTTCTTTATATATTGAATGAATATTTTATTATAATAATTTTATACCCTATGAAGAAAATTTAATTTATCTTTATCCTAAAAGATAAAAGACAAGAAAAATTTACAAATATTACTACCTCTTTTCTAAAATGATTGTAAATTTTCATTAAGATTTGGGTTATATGTTTATATGGTATTTTTCTTTTTCTTTTTTCTGTTACTTGTTTTAAGTTTTATTTCTCTTTCTATTTGCATAGCTCTTAATTTACATTAACCTAAAAAGGTAGAGGCAAGAAAGACCTAGAAATATTAATAAATTTTTTCCAGCATGTTACTAAATTATTATTATTTTTCACTGAAAATCATGAAAATTCCCGCAATATTTTGATAAATTCAGCGAGGAATTTTCTTAAATCTAGACTAAAGTTAAACTTCAAGATTTTGGGTGCCTAAGAAGTTTGTGATGTTGTTGAATCTATTGTAAACTTCAAAAACATGATTTAAACAGTGTTTCTGCCAGATTAGTTAAATTTCTTTTTTTGCCCCGCCAAAAATGCACTTATCTATTTATATGTTTTTTTTCTCATTTAAATTATAATAAATTATCCTGAAAATGTTAATAATATTTTTCCCAAAATAATAAAAATTATAATTAGTAATTTGTGTTATAGGTTCCTATGTCGTTTTTCGTTTCCAGTTATTTAATTTTTGCTTTATTTTCCTTTCGGCTTGGATCGTAGCTCTAAAGGTTCACTATCACTTGCTTATATGCTTTATGCGTTATTTTTGTTCTTATGCTTATTATCATCGTTCGATTTGGATCGTAGCGTTATTTTTGTTCTTATGAGTTATGCGTTATTTATCGTAGCATCGTAGCTCTTCAGATTCTTTAATAGGATTTGCTTGTATGATTTATGCGTAATTTTAATAATTTTCTTTTTCCTTTTATTATTAGCATCGTAGCTCTTTAGATCGAATATATACAATATTCGGACAAAAAGAGATTTTGCTGGGAGAATATCTTGTTCAAATAGACTTCTGCATACATTATACAAAGAGATCTTGTTCAAATAAACTTCTGCATATACAGAGGTTTTGCTGCAAGAAAACCTTGTTCAAATAGACTTCTGCATACATTATAAAAAGAGGATTTGCTGGGAGAATACCTTGTTCAAATAGATTTCTGCATACATTATACAAAGAGAATTTGCTGGGAGAATACCTTGTTCAAATAGATTTCTGCTGAGGGTGTTGAGATACTAATCTCAGATTTTGTTAGGTGTCATCGTATTTATTTCTAGGTGTATCTGTTGTGTGTTAGGTGTTATAGTTAATTTAGATTTACTTCAGTTTAGTTGACTTTCACTCCAGATATTTTCTGTGATGTTTTCTATATAATTTATTTAACTATTTTAAATATTTGTAAGAGCCATCTGTTTCACAATTTCTCTTCAATCTTTGTCAGAGAGTAGAGAGTACATTCTGCTCCACAATTTCTCTTCAATCTTCGTTAAAGGAGTGCGTTCTTCATTCTTTGTCAGGGAGTACGTTATTCAAAGAGGTTTGTGCTGAGATATAGAAAGACACGCGGTAATGGAAGCTGGATTTTCACGTTATGCCAGGATGAAGATCCTCCTTTCTGTTTTAATATTATTGAGCTTTAGGGGTGAGTACTTTACATAAAACATTCATTGAGTTTTCAATTTATTTTGCATAAAATGTTTTCTCGCATGCCTGCAAAAACACCAATATTATACAGTAACCCTTTCGATAATGCAGAGATCTCTGGGAGAGAAATTAGTGATAAACAAACCACGTCTTCGTCGGAACGTCGTGGCGCTGCTTTCCTTCTAATCTTTCCTTTCTGAAATCTTTGATATGAGATAGACAATCTGTTATGTAAATGTGTATTGGATTGGATTGGTGTACGATTGAATGATTAAAACGGATTTTACAGGTGATGGGAGAGGTTAGAAGCGAGGTTGCATTGCGAGGGGTGCATACTGGCTCCGCGCCGCCATCATGCGTTGCTAAATGCGAGGGGTGCAACCCTTGTAAGCCTGTGCAGTGCGCCGTCACTCCAAAACTGCAGTGCATTCCAAAACGTGTAGAGGATTACTATCCCGTGTTGTGGAAATGCGGATGCGGCAACAAAGTCTTTAACCCATGATACTACCAACCGCCTCGTATTTGAGCGCTCGCAAAACTGTTCGACTGATGGCCACCTTTTGCAGAAATCAGAGACCATGGAATGCAAGCCTTTCTACTTACATAGATTTTTTTGTTGGAAATAACGAATTTTAGTTTTTATTATTAATCAATTTTACAGAACTTCGACGACTCATGAGTCCATTAGTTTTGCAATTTAACTTGCTTTTCTTTATGATCTTCAGCTCTAATGAGTTTTATTGTCGCCTTTCACGTAACTGGTGAATATCTGAAAACATCTTATTTTCATGGATGAAATAAATTTGAATGCAAAAAAAAATTAATATTCACTCGTGATTATAAACATCTACATCTATATCAGAACAAAGTCCCAGGATAATCAGCTATGTAATTATCTCAAAAAATTTGTATGAACTGTACGTGAGTTTAATGCAGTTGTTTTATAATTGGTAAATAAGTAATTCCATATTTAAAATAGGTTTTTGATTATCATTATAACATGACACGGTAATAATATTTTTAGTATTATATTAATAGGTCTTGAATTACTGGGTAATTATAATTTTGAATATGTTTCCAACTTGTAAAGATGTATTTTACATTTTAAGAATAGTTTCTTTCTAGTAAATGGTTTCAATTTATTACAGATAAATATAGGTTTTGATTTGTTTATGGTAATTCAAATTTTAATAATATTTCAATGTGTTTTGAATTATTAGCTGAGGATGAATAACATGATTTTATTAAAAACGAAATATTGGTTTTTATTTAAATATGGTAACTCAAATTTTTTATTTGAATTATTTGGAAGATAATTTTTAAATATGATTCAAATTTATAAAGGTGTATTTTACTTTATAGGGATATCTTGTTTAACAGATGATTGAAGTTGTTCTTTAACCAATAATTACAAGTTTTTAACCATATTAAATATGAACGGTAAGTGATTTGTTTGAAATAAAATTTTGATTTTATTTTTTTAATATTTAATCCGTAAATCATTCATTTCAATATTGGCATAAAACGATGATTCAATTATAAATTGCTTATTATATTTGAAGTTATATTTATATTTATCTATCAAATAATTTAATTAAAAGAAAATATATGTATCAATATTATATTTATCTTATCAAAATAATTTAATTAAAAGAAAATATGTGTATTCAAATATTCATAGTGGAAGATCATATTGTTAATTTTTTTTAATAATATATAATGTAGGAAGATTATGTTGTTGTTAATTTTTTTTAAATACTAGGTATAATGTCTGAAATTTCTTAGGTTTTGTCCATCATCAAAACATATTAAAAGCTAAAAGAAAAGAAATATTAAGAATAGAGAAA
>APFE031386256.1:8805-86751 GCA_000404065.3 Pinus taeda
AATTTGTGTTTTCAGCAAATTTATTTTTTTCAGCTTGTTGAATGTATGGTTATGGGAAAGGGCATTTAACTAGATGGGGGAAATAAGGAGAAACTGAAAACTGGGGTGGGAAAACAGAAATTTTAACAATTTGCAATTCAGGAAAACAGAAATTCGTGATTGTTGACTGAATCTTGGTTGCAAAAATAGCAGTTTACAAAATAGCACGAGATATTCTTAGCAATGTCTGGTAATGAACTATATGAATGGGTATCAAAGTTGACTGAGCATAAGATTTGTTTCAAAAACAACAAGCCTACCGTGTGGAACCCTGAATTGATACAGCGACGTAAGAATACTAACAATAGTATCTCAAGAGCGGTTGATTTTTGGATTGACATTATCCTGGGAGGATTTATTACTGAGTTCACAATAGACATGATTGTACCATACAACGAAGCCAAGAGAATATTTTTCAAGGGTCCGCGAGGTAAGTACCTAAATTCTTTGAAGTTGTGGATTAAAATGCTTTTGTGTAAAAAGGGCATACAACAAATGCAGTTAGATTAATGGTTGGATGAAGAGGTAATGATTAGGCACTCAGTATTTAGCTCAAAAATAAAATTTATCATAATGGTATGAAACATGAATGACCTTGTTCGTCTCAGCAATATGATCCCAACGCAACTCATTTCATTCAAAACGAAGTTTGTATGAGCAAGTTAGAGCATGCTCACTGTTTCACCAAACAGGCAAAATTTTGTTACAGGCTGACTAGGATGGTGACTGGGCATCTGTAAAGCCCAGTCAGTAAGGAGAATGTTCCTTGGAATATTCCCTAGAATATTCCTTAGAATATTCCCTAAAATATTCCTTGGAATATTCCTATACTTGTGGGTGAATTATAGGTTGACAAGTGGCAGCGCAGCATTGGACAATCATGGTCAAGGTGGACCAATAAGAAGGTGACATGTAGCAAACCTAGAGGCTGCCATGTGCCCATACGATGGTGTGTCAAAATTTTTATGGAGGCATCGGGGTTCGACCCCACGACTTCCCCTCTGCAACTCTAGCACCTTACCATTCCTTCATGCCTTGGTTCTTAACAGTTATGGGGCGGGACTTATATTTAAACAGTTCAATTTTTCGCATTGGAGTTAGGGTCAAGGCCTAGCCCCAGCCCTGGTCACCACCCATGGGAATGACTGTGGGCCAAGTTAGACCCTAGCCCCCTCCACTTTAAACCATCACCATAAACATAATCGTAACCGTCGGGAGGAATGCGGACATGTGAACACGTCCTGAGAAACCGCCACCACTAGTACTTAGTGCCACTTAAACCGCCTTCTCCACCCCCAGCACATGTGACCAGGTCAGCAGTTAACTGCTAGTTAGTTTGGTGGTTTCTGACAAATTTGGAGCCAACTCCTGATTTGGCGGCCTTAACTGGAGTTCCTCCAGTTTTGGAGGAGCTTTTCCAAGGAAAAATAGTTTGGGTCATAACTTGAGCAATTTTCGACCAAATTGAGCTCAAGAAAAGGTGTTCCTAACTAATTTCAACATGTGAACACATTGGAGCAGGTTTTAGGAGCACTAGATCTTTGTAAATAGAATTTTTTCCATATTAGCTAATACATAAGCCCAATCCATGGAAGCTGGACCAGGAGGGGTGAACTCCTTCATCAAAACATTGTGTTAAGTGTTTAATTGATGGTTTTCTATACTTTTTATTGTTGTTGTTCAACACTTGTATTTTATTATATTTTCTCATGAATGTCACATTAAACTTTACCAAATTTACCTATTTAAATTCACAAACAACCTAAGAAAACCTACGCATCAGAAGCAATGGACAAGCATTTGTTTATCAATCTGTAATTGAAATTAGCACAGAAAAACTAACATTCAATTAAAGATCAAGTTGGTATCATAGAAAAGGTTTATTTGCTTGATTTCTTGAGTTTTATGCAAGTAGGGTTTTAATGGTTGCAAAATTGTGATACTTACAAGGTTAAAGTTGCAGAGAGGAGAAGGGAAATTGTCAGTTGCAACTCCTGAGGTAATTCCTAGAAGGAGAACCACAAGGAAACAATCTCCACCCAAAGTTTCAATTCCAACTACACTTGAAACACCTCAAATTTTACCTTCAATTGAGATTGAATAGGTACAAGCAGTACCAGAAGCCGAGCTTGAATCCAAAGCCACCATGTCTAGAGAAAGAGAGACTGAAGGTCCTTCAGAAGAGGAAGCATTCAAGAAAGCTTTCTATGACTTGACTGACATGGTTAGATTCCTCTATGAATAGAGGAACACTAGAATAGTTGGAGAGAGTTCTAAGCCTCTACATGGACAGGGAAGCTCAGGAGATAAAAAAAATATGATAGGAAGGATTCAAAGGGCGATGGAGGAAAGCCTCCTCCATCTCCACCATCTTCATCATCTTCCTCATCATCTTAATCATCCTCAACATCTCAAACAGCAACATCTTCCATTTCCACCACCAAAATTGTCCATACTCATTCCCAAACCCCAAAAGGAAAAACTCCCTTACTCAAATTGGACATTAAGTTCAAACTTCCCATGTACAATAGTGAAGTGAATGCAGAAAAGTTAGACAATTGGATTTGACAATTGGAAGTTTACTGTAGAATTCAGAACCTTCAAGAAGATTACATAAAGATCTAGTTGGCTTCATTGAGACTAGAAGGTGTTGGATTAGGGGGTCCTGACCCAGGTTCAGAGTTAGTTGTGCCAACCAAAAAATCCCTACACTACTAGCCCTTTCGGAGAAAACCCACGTGGCATAAGCTGCAGTCTCACCCAAAGTAGTATGGGGGGATGCAGGAACCAAGTTTTTACATCCAGAGACAAGCGTGATGTTTTTTAGTGCCTCATGTATGCCTTCACGCAGATCGATAAGTCCTTAGGGCTCGATACTGTAACTCTATTAAAACGGCCTATAGACTTTTACGAAGGTCTATGATCAGCTTTCGTGGACCTTTATCAGTTGATTTATCCACTTACACACATGAGAGAACAATTCTAGATTAGTGTTCGCACAGATCTACTTAAGTTATTTAGAAAACCTAACAGAATTCATCACAGTCTTTGTGAAAGTACTTAACATGCATTGCGTACATTTATTAAAACTTATTCAAGTGAATCAAGCGTCATTAGATAAGTATTTCATAAACACATTATTCATCCACAACCTATATCATAAACAGAAGTACACAGGAATTCTTCAATATTCTTCTTTATTGATCTTTAATTTGGGTTTACAGACTCAACTCTACCCTACGCACTCAACTTGAAGGGTCTGTGCACTTAGCTATGGACTCTACCTAGGCCTCTGTGCACTTAGCTATAGAGCCTTTCTCTCCTATCTAACCCACTTCTCTACACTATCACTTCTAAGACTTCATTCGTTGTCCCTCCATATCTGCCTTAGACTCTCTAAGACACACCTTCTTATACAATCCCATGGTCCACAGACCATGGATGGGTCTCAAAGTCGAATCCACCTTTACATAAACAAGGGGCTAAAACCCCTTTGAGTCCTAACCATCTATGCACTCTGCATCCACAAATCGTGGAGACTTTACATCATTTACAAAAGATACATCAAAGCTTGGGTTATTTTAACCCAAAAACTGACCCAAGGGACCCCATCCCAACAAGCCCCCAACATAAAGTTCGTGACTCACCCTCGAGTCACATCACTCAGCTGGCACTATGATCTTGCTACGAAGATCCTCCAGCTCCACCTGAACTACAGCAACTTTGGTAACACACTGAGTGGCTTACTGATTGACCTCCTCAACTAGATTCTATGTAGCTGGTCCTTCTGCAGCCAGCCTCATTGTCTGTTGTGTCTGCTACAAGCCATCAGCTTCCCAGAAACAGAACCATTTGTTGGCTTAGGGGGTCCTGACCTATGTTCAGAGTTAGTTGTACCAACCAAAAAATCCCTACACTACTAGCCCTTTCAGCAACAACCCGCGTAGCGCAGGCTTCAATCTCACCTGAAGCAGTATGGGGGGATGCAAGAACCAAGTTTCTACATCTAGAGACAAGTGTGATGTCTTTTAGCGCCTCATATCTACCTTCATGCAGATCAATAAGCCCTTAGGGCTTGGTACTGTAACTCTACTGAAACAACCTCTAAACCTTCACGAAGGTCTACAGTCAGCTTTTACGGACCTTTATCAGTTGATTTATCCACTTACGTGCATCAGAGAACAATTCTAGATTAGTATTCATGCATATCTACTTAAGTTATTTAGAAAACATTACAGAATTCATCACAGTCTTCGCAAAAGTACTTAACATGCATTTCATACATCTATTAAGACTTATTTAAGTGAATCGTGCATCATTAGATCAACATTTCATAACCACATTATTCATCCACGGCCTATATCATAAATAGAAGTAAACATAAATAATTAGTTATACACATTAATTCTTCAATATTCTTCTTTATTGATCTTCAGTTCAGGTTTGCAGACTCAACTCTACCTTGTGCACTCAGCTACATGGTTCCGCGCACTCAGCTGCAAACTCTACCTAGGCCTTTGTGCACTTAGCTACAAAGCCTTTATCTCCTATCTAACCCACTTCTCTGCGCTATCACTTCTAAGACTTCATTCGTTATCCCTCCATATCTATCTTAGACTCTCTAAGACACACCTACTTAAACAATCCCATGGTCTGTGGACCATGGATGGGTCTTAAAGCTGTCTCCACCTTTACCTAAACAAGGGGCTAAGACCCCTTTGACTCCTAACCATCTACGCGCTCTGCATCCACAAGTCGTGGAGACTTTACGTCATTTACAAAAGATACATCAAAACTTGGGTTATTTTAACCCCAAAACTGACCCAGGGGACCCCATCCTAGCAGAAGGAGCAGCATTAGTCTAGTGGGAAGCAAAGAATCAAGAGGAAATGTGAATTCATGGTAAGATATCCATTTCTTGGGTTGAATTTGTTTCTACAATTATGTAATATTCCTAATTAACTATGGAGGCTCCTCTCTCCTTTATAGCGTTGACCCCTCTCAGACCCTAAGGCCCACCTCCTCCAAGGTAGCCTTTCTCTTACCATGTGTTCCTCTCCATCTGCGCAGTCCCTCCAAGTGTCTACGTGGTCCTTTGGCCCCCTTGACTCCCCTTTTAAGTTACAACATTGTGCTACTAGGGAGTGACTTTATTCTAAAAGTGAGTTATGTCCCCCTTTTCTCACCTTTTTATTTATAAATAACTATAGAAGGCAAAATTGAGAAAAATTTGAATATTCCAATTAGCCACGGCTAATTAGGAATATTACAGTCTCCCCCAGCAAAATGTTGCTTGTCCTCAAGAAATTGAAGTGATGGATGCTGCAAAATTTTCTCACTCCCCCAAGTGGCATCCTCATTCGGTAAAATTCTCCCACCTCACCAAGAATTCCCGGACCGTCCTGCTCTGTAGCTGCCTCTCCCTGGTATCAATAATAGCCTCTGGCTGCAACACCAAATGCCCCTCATCATCCATGGGTGGTAGCTCATCTGTCACTATCACATGCTGCCCCAGTGCCTTTTTCAGGCATGATACATAAAAACGTTATGAATCTTGCTGCCTTGCGGGAGCTCCAACTCATACACAACATGTCCAATCCTGCGTATCACCCTGTATGGCCCATAAAAGCAAGGCTTGAGCTTATCATCCCCCTTCTGCTTCAGTGAAAACTGTCGATATGGCTGTAATCGTAGGTAGACCAAGTCCCCTACCTCAAACTGTCTGTCCACCCGACCCCTGTCAGCATACAGCTTCTGCTGGTTCTGTGCTGTAGCCATATTATCCTTGAGAGCTCGGAGAATATCCTGACTCTCTTGGATCCAAATCTTGGCCTTCAGAGCCTTGCTAGTACCAAAAATCATGTCAGCAAAAGATAAAGGATGATATCCATACAAAGCATAGAATGGTGACATACCAATGGACATGTGATGTGTAGTGTTGTAGCAGTACCCCCCCAGATGCAGCTACTTCAGCCATGCTCGCTGCTGCCCACTGACATAGTTACGCAAGTAGCCCTCCAGCCACTTTTTAACTATCTATGTCTGCCCGTCTTTCTGTGGGTGATAACTAGTACTCCATGTCAACTCCGTCCCCACCAACCGGAAAATCTCCTGCCAAAATCAGCCCATGAGACAGTTGTCCCTGTCACTGGTGATGGTCTTAGGAAGACCATGTAACCTGAAGACCTCCCTGAAGAATAGCTCGGCCACCATGAGACCCTTCCATGAGAAACTCTCTCTAATGGCCCTGTAGGTTTTGGTAAACCCCTGATGGCCGGCAAATGGTGAATCATGTGATGCCTAAAGTATCTTCTTCGTGAGTTGAGACCCCTCAGTCAAGAAGATCCGGTCCTTGTAGTAAATGATCTCATCAACCACCCTATACCTGTCATCCCCCACCTGCCCATCTAGAACCTCACATGCAAATCTGTCCTTGGAGTACTCTACTAAGAGTAAAGCCCTCCAGTCTGTGTCCAAGCTCATACGAGACAATGTGAATGGTCTACGTGAAAGGGCATCTGCTACCACATTGTTCTTACCCTTGACACACTCAATGTCAAAGTCATATGCTTGGATCTTACTGATCCACTTCTGTTGCCTCTCTTGTAGTTGCTTCTACTCCAAAAAGAACCTGAGGCTGTTGTGATCAGTCCTCACCCTGAACCTGTTACCCACTAAATACTGCTGGAACTTGGCCAATGCATGCATGATGGCCAGCATCTCCTTGTCGTATATAGAATACAACCTCTCATGCGAAAGGAGATTTCGGCTCTCAAAGGCTATAGGGTGACCTCCCTGCATCAATACTGCACCGATCCTCTCTCCCAATGCATCACACTCCAAAACAAATGGCTGTGAAAAATCTGGCAATGCAAGCACTAGGCAGCTACTCATAACCTTCATGAGCCTGTCAAAGGCTCGTTGCGCTATATCTGACCAACTGAATGCCCCCTTCCTCGTTAGATATGTCAGGGGTGCAGCAAGCTATGAGAAACTCTTGACGAACTTCCAGTAGTAGGTACAAATGCCAATGAATCCCCAAAGTTCTGTCACGTTTCTCGGCTCCAGCCAATCTCTGATGGCCCTAATCTTCTCCTCGTGGACTCTCACTCCATCCACCCCTATGATGTGTCCCAAGTACAACATCTCTGTCAACCCAAACTCACACTTGGAGAGCTTGGAATAGAACTGTTGCTCCTCCATGATGCGTAATATTGTCTCAATGTGTTGGAGATGCTCCTCCCAAAGTCTTGTTGTAAATGAGGATATCATCAAAGAACACCAACAAAAACTTCCCTAAGTGACTGTGAAAGATGTGATTCATGCAAGATTGGAATGTAGTTGGGGTGATGGTTAGCCCGAAGGGCATCATCAAAAACTCAAACTGCCCATAGTGACACCTGAAGGCGGTCTTGGGAATGTCCTGCTTCCTCACGTGAATATGTTGGTACCCAAATCTCAAATCAATCTTTGAGAAGAATCATGCTCCTCTCAACTCATCCATCAACTCATCAATCCTAGGTATGGGGTACCTGTTCTTCAGGGTCTTCTTGTCCAATGCCCTGTAGTCAATGCACATCCTCAATGTGTCGTCCTTCTTCTTCACCAACACCACGGAAGAAGCAAAAGGACTCATGCTCGGCCGAATGTGCCCAAGAGCCAATAACTCCTGAATGGCCTGCTCAATCTCATCCCGATAAGCCTTGGGATGCCTATAGGGGGTAGTAATCACTGCCTGTATGCCCTGCTCAAGTTCGATGGTGTGATCAAACCCCCGGTCCGGTGGCTGTCCTCGTGGAATCTCCGCAAATACTGTGGCATACCGGTCAAGGATGGACTGTATCTCTGGGTGCACTGTCTGCCCTGTAATCCCTGCCTCTAATGCACGCAGCTCCACTACCCACTCCACGTCTCCCTTCCAAAAAACTGCCTCCATCCGTTAAGCCGAAACAGTCTCAGGCAAGTATGTGTGTTGTCCCCATATCTTCTCATGCCTCCTTGTCTTCTCATCATCCCACTCCATCTCTAGGACCTTCCAATTTGTCGTGTCCTTCCCTAGAGTGATAAGCCGCTGAACACCCAGTACCATGTTGGTATCCGAAATATTGACCATGAAAACGTGGTCAGTTAGTGTGTAGGAGCCCATCGTCACTGATAACTCTGGGACATAACGAGCACACATCATGGTCTAATCTCCTGGGACCAAAACTCTCCATCGAAGCTCTCTGTCTGTATACCTCTCTGCTCAACCATCTATGCATCAATGAAGTTGTGGGTTGCCCCATTGTCAACCAAAACTGATATTCGTTGGCCATGTACTGGCCCCCGTACGTGCAGCGTCAAATACTTAGGAACTCCTCACAATGTTGCAAGGGCTCCTACAGCAGGTGCGAAAGATGCACCACCTATTGCTGGTGGTGGAGGCGGTAAGGGACCCTATACGGCATGACTACCTCCTGCCTCCACATCATCCTCCTCATCCTCTTCCCCACTGCTCTCAGAGAAGACCTCAATAAAATGTTCTTTGCCAGCAGCACATATATGTCCTAGTGCCCACGGCTCCTAGCAGGTAAAGCACAACTGCTTCTTCTTCAACTCCCTCCTAGTGTCATCATCAATCTGTGCTCGTCCTAGATTCCCCTTGGGAGGCGGAATCCTCACATCCTTCCCCTTAGGCTGGAAACCCTGTCTCTGGGGGTAAGGTGTCCGGGTCCTAGGTAAGGCATCCTGTAAGTCCCGGGTCCTACTAATAGCATCCTGGAGTGTGGCTGGTCTAGTGGATTTGACCAGACCTCAAAGTGGCTCGGCTAACCCCTCAAAAAATATGTAGATCCTCTGTGTCATGGATAAATCTGGCACCATCATTGAAACCCTCAAGAAGTCTGCAATGTAGGTCTTTGGGCTCCTAGTCTGTTTGAGCCTCATCGGCTCAACAAACTGTTGTTCCGGATCCCTCCAGTCAAACCTCTCCATCAATCTCCTAGTGAACTCGGCATACGTCGTCACTGTGGAATGTCCGAGTGTAACCATCCCATGGAACCACCAATCCTGGACCTCACCATCCAAATGTAATGTCGCCACTTTGATGGCCTCCACCTCCAACATCTGGTTAAGCCAGAAATAGATGTTCAGCTTCTCTACCCAAGTCCTTGTTGAACTGTTTGATGAACCATCAAACATAGGCAAGTGGAATCTACTAGTTGTGCGGTGGGTGTCTCCATCGTGATAATGTCAGTGTCCTCTGTGATGGTCGTGGGATCTACTATCCCATTGGAGCTTAACAAAGTCTCTGAATGAGAGAGCATCCCTAAACTCTTGCCCATAGGCCTGGTACTCTGCAAAATAATCGCCCATATGACCGAGCTCTGCCTCTTGCTGGGCTCCAACCCCCATGTCTGCTCCTAGGAAAGTGGGCATGGTAGAGCATGTAGGGGCATGTGAGGCCATCTGCTGAGTAGTATCACGCTGAGTGGCACCCTACTTTGGAAAATGGTGGGATGTACCTGATCCCTCACCAACCTGGAAAACCCGTGGGTTCTCACGCTATCTAGCCTCCACTGCCATGAATCTCTGCCCCATCCCTCGATCTGCCTTGACGGGTCCTGCACTGATTTGAAGAGCATGTCCAAAAATCTCTTCCCATCCTCATCTGCCATCAAATCCTCCTGCTCTGTGTCCACCACAGGCTCCTTCTATTCTACGTCTACTAAAGGCTCCTCCTATTATGCATCCACCACCCAAACACACTCTCCCTCTCCGTAGGTGTTCTCCAACCTACGCTCAATATCTCTGTATTTCCTACCTCTGTAATAGATGTAGGATTTCTCCCTCGGTGTCATAGACTACTAGCTCCACAGGCTGAGCCAGATCTATGCTTTGATACCACTATAATATCTCGTTTCAAAGATATTCCCCCAAACCCCAATAAACTCCAACCAAATATGTACAAATGATATAATAACCAGGAAGCTCAAGTGATGGAAATAACAATGGTGCAACATATAATAATATAAACATGAAATATAAGCAAATACTCAAGAAATGCAGAGAGAAATGCTAAGCCATCTTATTATACTAAGTAATAGAATGGGTACATGAGGTGATCAGAAAGATGGCACCTCGACTTGCACAAGGCAAGTGAAGAAATACACTCAGAATAGCAAAGGAATGGCTTCTCTCTGAACTGCGTCCAAGCTGTTGGAGATCTGTCGTGTTGCTACTACTGTTGGAAATCAAATGAGGATTTGGGGTTGTTCCCCTCCTCAGAAAATGATGAAAACTCTGGAATCGAACTCTACTCAAGAAACCCAAAAAAAACTAGAAAGCTTTTCTGAAATGGCTGACCCCCGAAAATCGCCCCCTTGAGGACCCACGCAATCCCTCAAGGCTCTACACTGTCACTGAGTAAAAGCCACAAAAACTCTACCTGAAACTCAGCCAAAATCCCCCAATATGCAAGGGCTAATCCCTTGCTCAATCTCCCAGCTCAAATCCTCCACAAACCCCCAATCCGAAACTACCTCCAGAAGAACTGCGTCCCTCTCTCTCAAGACTGTGCAGTCCTCCAATGCTCAGCCCCTCCTCATTGCCAAAGATCAAGACTACTACAAAAGACTGCTGAAACTACCTTGCCCGAGTAGGCACTCGAAGTCCCCCGGGGCTAAGGGTGAGATCTCTAAACAAAGACACTCAGTGCACTAAATAGTGCTGCAGACAAGCTAAACAACCAACGTGCTCCAAGTTGAAGTGACTAACTCAATGCTCATAATCGAATGATAAAATGAGGAGGCTCCTCTCTCCTTTATAGCATTGGCCCCTCTCAGACCCTAAGGCCCACCTCCTCCAACGTAGCCTTTCTCTTGCCACATGTTCCTCTCCATCTGCGCAGTCCCTCCAAGTGTCTACATGGGCCCCTCCTCTATGTGGTCCTTTGGGCCCCTTGACTCCCCTTTTAAGTTACAACGTTGTGCTACTAGGGAGTGACTTTATTATAAAAGTGAGTTATGTCCCCCTTTCCTCACCTTTTTATTTATAAATAACTATAGAAGGCAAAATTGAGAAAAAATCAAATATTCCAATTAGCCATGGCTAATTAGAAATATTACAGAATTTATCATTTAATTACCTTTTAATTAGCTCAAAATTAATTATTTAGAGCTAATTTCATCAAAATTTTGATTGACTTAACCACCAAGGTCCAAGGGTCCAAATTTTCTTGAAACCCTTAGTGGAAGACCTTTAAAATTTGATTCTCTCAAGACCCACGAATTTTTCCATTTTGAGAATTTATTTTCCTAGAAAATTTAATTTTGACTCTAATTAATTAAATTTTTGGCTTAGGATTTTAATTTTATTTTGCCAAAAAAATTAATTAATTTACACATGAAGGGATTAATTATTTTTTCCAGCCCTCTAATACATATAATTTTTATTTTACAATACTAAAAAGGGCATACACATTTCTCTTAGACCCTCAAGGCACATGACCCATCTATGACTCAATATGATCTAGTAAACCAAGTGATTTGTAATAAAATAATTTAGCCAATTTGCTTAAATTATTCCCAAACCACTTTTACATCAAAATCAACTTAAACACTAGGACTCGCCTAATAATTCGACAATAGATTTCACCCTTGCATTGGGGGTTTAAGTTGGAGGGAAAAAACTCTTCTGATTAGTCGTGTCAAAAAACACAGGTAATCAGTGAGGTTAAAAAATCTCCTAGGATGGAATTTGTCATCAAATTATAGTCTTACTGAAGTTGTTACATTGACTCATGCTTTTACTTAGATCATTTACAATATATAACTTGCAAAATGGGATGACTATGACACACGGGCTACTAATAAGTTATATGATCCTTGTTGAAAAAATTGGTACTTCTGCTTCCCTAGAACTTTGACAATTTGAGTGCATCACTCCTTAAGGGGGGGACTGATCTAGGTGGATATTGGTGGCCATTGTCGTATTCCACTTGGACCCCAAAAATTGTTTCTTTTAGTTTCCTTAATTGTAGCACAGTTTAATCTTTTTGGCATTTTTTCAAGTCCTAAACTTTCGGAGTCGTTTTAAAGCCCTAAACAATTTTTCTTTGGAAAATGGAAAAACTCATAGGTCAAGGTGGGGTTTGCAGTCGAAAGTTTTATTCCTTGGATATATATTTCTAGCAAGGTATTGTACATGTCAAACGGAGATCATATGCTAAAGTTACAACCCCGGGAAGTTGATGTACCTATTTACCCCAATTAGGCCCACAGGCTTTTGGTGCTTCATCTGCTAAGGTTAGGTTTTTTTATGCTTAGCATTTTCCATTGTTTCTCAATAATAAACAGGCCTCCGAGCCCCATTGTAACATAGTTTAGAAGGCATGTAGCAGCACATATTAGAGATACGCTACCATAGCCCGAGCTAGTCTATTTCCATTCTGCATGTAAACAATTTTCAGTACCTTGTTATTAATAAATTGAAGTTTTATCTTCGTTTTAGCTCTGTGTTGCTATTTATATCGAGATTTAATTTTATTGCTTCATAAATATGGATCATCTTCTTTGCTTAGTTATTCACTAGGAACCATCCTTCCAAGAAGCATTAAGGCCATTTTTAAATAAGTAAGGCCACCTACTTGAAAGTTATAGATCCAAAATTCAATGGTCGGTTTTTCGCTACTAGCTCGCCAAGATTTAGGGTCTCCTCCTCCTCTCCAAATTATCCAATAGCTCAATGCACAAATGAATTGGAATTAGGGGCACAAAGCCCTTTTATAGGAAAAAGCCTAGTTTTTCCCTTGCCCATTACAAGCAAATTCTAGCTCAGTTTGATAAACCATTTGTGCCGATGGAAATATCTCAATGATCTCTATAATGGTTATCACTTCATTTTTGGTAATTTGAAACTTCACCGGGAAGCCATTTTTTCCGTGAGGTGTCACTTTGTTGCTTATTAAAATCAAATATCTTCGTATGAGTGGCTTGTACGTTGGCACCAATTTTTCTTTGCACCTATCAACTTATGTGTCAATTTTCTTCATGAGTAACCATTGTTTACTCATGGTTTCATGGTCCCTTTTGGGCTTTTCCCATGTGGCAGCATTATTGAGTCACCCTTGTTTAGAGTATTAGAGATGAGTCACCCTCATGTCTCCTAGAGTCTGTTCATAATCCTATTGAGTCTTATTATAGTATATTATTCCCTTTGTGTGTCACATCATCCTATCTTGCTTATATTTGGCCTCTAGTTATCCTAATATGTCTTTAAAAAGCCTTCGTCTTAGTAATTGACCATCCCCTCTAGAATCGTGTCAATCGCTTCCAAGTCAACCTTGCATATTATTCTCTAACAAGGGAAGTCACCAGTCCACCAGCCCCCTTATTTCCCCATCATCATCCCTGGTGTCAGTCTCTATCTGTCACATTACTATGATCCTCATGCTTTTGTTGAGGACTCTCATTGCCTCAACTCTAAAGGGCCCTTTTTTGTTGACTTCAGCACACCTATTCTAAGAGAGTAGTCTACAGGGTGGTGTACCTTGGTTCCAGCCTTCGTCATTTTTCGGTGCCTACGATCAAGCAAAGGGAATCATCATTTCCTTTTGACTTGGTTGTTTCTCTTGTGCTTGACTCAACTCATTATCGCACAATTGAGAATCGTACACTTGAGAGTCTAGTGATCCAACAGATTGTCCCATCCTTCACCACGTGTGTGTGAGATGTTCCATACCTCATTAGGGGGTGGCCCTTCAAGTAGCCCCCCACATGCACGGATATCATCAGATCATGATCCAGCCTCAGATGCAGTTTCGTAGCTTTGACTAACTCGATTTCCACCGATCATAGAGCCCATAACATGCACCTCTCTTTTAGATGGTCCATTCAAATCTTCATAAACCTTTCCTATTCAACGGGGCTTCTTTGGTTGTGATCTACCCCTCATATCATCTTGGGGGCATTATGCCTTGTGTATTCAGTCTAGTAGTTTGTATTGTATTAATCCTGGCCTTTGTCTTCCAGAAAACTTATGTATATGGGAATCATTATAACATTGTATTACTTTATGGCCCATTCATGCCAGCATATCTTGTATCATGTACCATGTTGCTTAGACCCACATTTTTTGGCACATCTTTATCATTTGTACTCAATTATCTCGACAAGTATGGGTATGCCTCCCCTGCCTCATTGAGATCTTGTACTCATCATAAAAGGATACTTCTATCTCACAAGTCTCACCCCCTCTAGTTTTCCCTTTATTTCTTCAGTGCTCTCTCTCTCTCTATGAATCCCCTTCGGTGTCTCGTAAAAGTGAACCTACAATATACTTTGGTCATATTATGTGCTTCTAACACTTCTACGTTGGGGAGCAATCTATTATCACCCAAAAAAAGCTCACCTAGCCATTTTCTACTAGGTTGCTCGAAATACACCATGTAGTAAGGCTTTTTACACATTAAAATCCACTTTCACCTTAGGAAATAATTTAGCGAACCATCTTCCTAAATTATTTCTCATTAAAACCCAAAAAAAAACCATGAGAATAATTAAGTAAATCATTATTTATTTATTATTCTCTCAAAATAATTATTAAATCATTATTTAATGATTATTTCTGACCTTTTTTACTTAACCACACAGGAATAATTAAATAAATCATTATTTATTTATTATTCTATATTTATCCTCTATTTATCTCATGAGATAATTATCTAATAATTATTTCTAAACCACTTTGAGTTTATCCCCATAAAGTAGTAATTAATAAATCAATTTTTATTTGTTGATTATTTTATCCATTTTCTAAATAAATATATTTGATCATTTCAAATAATATTTCCCTCTCTAAAATATAATAAAATATTCCTAATGGCTAGATCTTGATTTGGTCTAACAATTTTTTATAAGTTTTCTAAATCTAGATCTATCATAATATTTTGTTTTCAGTAGAGGGGTTTCCTCCTCATTCTACACGTGGCCATTCTCATCATCCTCATTATCGTCTTATGATATTTGAGCTCCCATTTTCGAGTTCAAGCCACCATTAGCTCCATTTTCCCACTACATCCATTAGGAGAGAGAGAACTGAAGATAAAGCACAGGGTATCAAAGGACCCATCCCACGGAGGGGGATCTATAGATCCAAGTCTGCATATTCTCCTCACCAGGTGTAAATTGTTCTAGTTTTAATAATAAAATTAATATTGTTCCATTGGGTTATTGTATCATTTTTCAATGTTATATGTTTCTTTATATTGCATCTTGTTTCAGGATTTTCTAATGTTTTTATTGCAGATCTAAAGAACATTGATAGTCATCTTTTTTTGTTAGGGCTATTAGTAACCAGTAGCAACAAAAGGGATTTTTTTCTCACTTTCTCTAAAATTCCTTCCTAACATGGTCAGTCGATCCATAGATATCCATCATGCACATAGGCCAGTAGGCACTTGGTAACAAAGGTTACCTCATCTCCCCGTATGAAGTGGAATATGAAATAAATTCAAAATACCAATAGTTTCCAACCCTTTGGCCCACTCCTATGATTTTAGCTCCAGTGCATTGTGCACATTCAGCACCTATTGCATGTAATCCTTAAGATTAGGATGTCGAATTAGAGTATTTAATCCACTCCATAATATTTCTCACTTTTCCCCGGCAAAGCACTCCTGATGGAAAAGACAACATTTTCACTATATACTTTCTTTCCTAAGGTGTCATCATTTCTTCTTGAGTTCTTGATAATGGTGGTGTATACTTGGGCTCATATCTGCAACCCATAGCCACTGTTGAATCTTCTACTTCTACACTCGGCTCTGAGATTGTATCCCCTAGTATTGGCTCAGATCTTTTCTTATTTGAAGTTACCTTGCTTCTTACTATTCGCTTTCCATTTTCTTCTGGGGGGGACAAACGACATTTTGTGCACGTCTTTCGCTCTTCTATGACTGGACTTTCCTCCTCCATATTGGTCAGCCTGCTACTCCTTCTCAACCCTCACTTCTTCCTTCACCTCTCATCATTTCTAAAAAAAAAAAAATTGAAATTTTGAATCCTTCCTCCAACTTATGGTTTGTGACCCTTTCAATAGCTACTGGAACTGCTCAATTGCTTGCATTTTACCCACTTGTCCATCTTTGCATCCCAAGGCATTACTTCCCTCTGACGCCACCACCTGACATGACCTTTCATTAGAACGGATATTCGTCTGCTACAAGTGAATTGGATAGTCATATTTTTCCAACCATGATTTCAATATTTTTGGTAGCATTTTCCCCGTACGCCCTCGTTTCACTTCATAAATGTCAGTTATCCGCACAAAGCGCATTTATTAATTGGTCGTTGTGCTTTTTGGCCACTTAATTTTCTTGCAACCCTTTTCTGTCAACAATAACTAAAATTTTGTGACTTGGACCCTCTTGTCAATGTCGTTTATGCCATTTTTCTAGTCACGTTATCCCCTTCAACGACTCTAATCCTAAACATAGGCCCCCTCGCTAGAGCAACTTAGAAATTACAAATAGTTGTTGATTTACCGATTTCACCTTTCACGTAAACTGTTATTTTCACCCGCCAATCCTCCTTTATCTAAGTCTAAAAATTATCTATTTATTTCAAGGTTCCATATAATCGAATTATTCCCTTTTTAAAGTAATAAAAGAATTGAATGGTAGTAATATTGAATGGTAGCAATAATAATAGATCCTATTGTATTTAGAGTTCAATAACTCTAGGGTGCGGTGTCCAAGAATTGAGGAAAAATCCTATTGAGTTTCTCAATATTTTATAACATTATGTGTTACCCAGCCTACTTCTTCATAAACACAGTAATCCATTCCTCTAAAGCCTAAGATAGAACAAATACACTTAACCTAATCCTCTTTTCTTCGAATTATTCTACCACTAACTTCAGTCTACCTTATTTATGTTAGAAAATTATATATTACGGAGCAATGGAACACATAAAATATTGCAAAAAAATATAAACACAGAAAACGAATAAAACAAGAGAGACACATATATACGTGGTTCACCCAGTTTGGGCTACGTCCATGGAGAAAAAACCAGTCCTTCCTTTTATATTATCTAGCAAACTGAAGAGATACACCCTACAGCAAATCCGTTGTAACACCCTCTTCGCTCTCAATCTCCTTTCTCTTCCTCACTCAGAATACAGATATACATAGACGCAACACAATTCCCTCGTATATAGTGAGGGGTTTCCTTCTAGGGAAAAAACCCTAAATTAAACATAACTTCTACCATCAGGTCATCCGCCTAATGAATGGCCAAGATTGACTAGAAATTACTAGACTTTTACAAGGCAATTTTACATCTATTTTTAGCTTCGAGGACGCTGCCCCCGAATCCCCACCGGGGGACTGCTGGCCTCCGGACCCCCTAGCCGAGGAGGGGGACCGCCCCACCAAACCCCCGGGGGGGACAAGTTCCCCCCGCACCCCCCCCCCCCCCCCGCATGGAGGAGTGTACAATATTCCTTGGGTATACATCCGGCAGAGACCTTTGAATACAGAAGATAATCGGGGTCCACACCCAACAATTTATATACAACTAGTATATTATCTCCCTCTGTGTTATATCCATGGTGCCTAGGAGCTTGGTTGTCCTTATAAAGTTTTAACCTACTCCCGTTTACGAACCCTTCACACGGTGTACCATCTAGATTTTGCAACTGCACCGCGCCGCCATCCATCACATTTGAATAACATAAGGTCCCTCTAGTGCATTCGAAATTTAACTGGATGCTTCAAGAATTATTTGTTATAATATTGCAACACAAAGTCTCCCTCCTAAAATGTCTTGTGCTTGATCATTCATTCGTGCCATGCCTTATCTTGGACCTTTTGTACCTCCTAGTGGAAACTTGCTAGTGCTCGATCTTCTTCTAGCTGCAGTAATTCTTGTAACCACTTCTCCACCACTTCATATTTTTTCATCTTTGTAGCTAGCACAATGCATAGGCTAGGTACCAGGGACTCCATAGGCATGACAGCTTCCATCCCATACACCAACCAGAATGGAGTGTATTCGATCAAATTCTTGCATGTAGTCCTATAGGCCCATAGAACTGTAGGGATTCTCAAGTCCCAATCATTGTGTTACACATTACATAACTTGGCGACATAAGTTTCTAATATATTTTTAAAAGCCTTTATCATCCCATTGGCCTGGGGATGACATGGGGTACTCTTCTGATGATAAATTTCAAACTCTTATGTTAGCATTGTTATGGTCTAGTTTAAGAAATGTTTTCGTTGATCACTCATTAGAATTCTGGAGAGCCCAAACCTAGTTACCACTTGATCAAATAGAAACCGTACAGTGGTCTTTGCGCTACAGTATTTCATCGGTACAACTTCATCCCACCTAGTTAAATAATTTGTACCAGTAATAATGTACCACACACTAATCCTTCTCATTGGTGGGCCAATTGGTCCAATAAAAATAATATCCCACTTATCAAATGGTTGCAAGGTGAGCTAAGGGTTTAGGGGCATCTCATTTCACCAAGATGGCCTTCCTACCCTTTGACATATGTCCCAGGTTCTGTAATACTCTTGAGCATCTACATGTATAGTGGGCCACCATAATCCAACACACAAAATATTTTGCGTTGTAGCCTGACTTGCGTAGTGATCCCCTCAAAACCTACATCCACTTCCACCAGGATCAAAGGTCGTTCGTGTTCCATGACACATCTTCTCAAGACTCCATCGACCCCTAATTTATATAGCGCTCCTATAGTAAACTGATAATCTGCGGCCTTGACCACATGTTATTTCTTCTACACCAGTGAATACCCCTCGAGTGTCATCCTGGTCTTTAAAAACTGTGCAATTTCTACTAAATCATCATCTACCATAGTTAC
The DNA here is from genome assembly GCA_000404065.3 of Pinus taeda. Classification (NCBI taxonomy): domain Eukaryota; kingdom Viridiplantae; phylum Streptophyta; class Pinopsida; order Pinales; family Pinaceae; genus Pinus; species Pinus taeda. Next base: position 27,721 of record APFE031386256.1, read on the forward strand.
CGCGAACAGTTGTGCATTTGGAAAGTTGTCCTCCAAGTTTTGCACCTCTTCACCTGAAGTCATATGCAACAAGTGATCAGGACCTAGATCCAATCTTCATAGTTTAACTATTACCTAGAATTCATACTCTTGAATGTATAGCAACCATCTGCATATCCTCCCCCCAGCACAAGCTTGTTAATCAGGTACGTTAAGGTGGAATGGTGTGTGTGTGTGTGTATATATATATATATATATATAGCTTGCACTTGTTTCCTGGCAAATAATGTCTAAACTTTTAGAGGGAATACACCATCACTAGTCCTTACCTCTCTGTCATAGTGTAATTATGCTCCATGATTGATAGGTTGTGACTAGTGAAAGCAACGGGGTGATCAACCTTTCCTTCTCCTAGTTGAGCCAAGATCGCTCCTAGTGTGATCGAAGACACATTGACATCTACATGAAACTCCTTACTCCAATCCAAGAAGACTAGAATGGTTGTAGATACCATCTTCTCTTTCAAAGTATCTAAAACTTCTTGGCACTCCTCGTTCCACTGGAATTCTACCCCTTCTTCAATAACCGCTCCATAGGCACAGTGACCTTGGCATATCCCTATATGAACTTCCGATAGTAGCTTGTATGGCCCAAGGCAGATCTCATTTGTCGTACTATAGTAGGTGGTGGTAGGTCCACAATGACAGTGATCTTGGTTGGGTCTACCGGCAACTCTTGCTAACATATAATGAGTCCTTGCAAGATACCAAAAGGAGCAAAAAATATGTAAACTTCTTGAGATTTAAAGAAATCTACAATTTCTTACACCTGTCTAACATCAACTGCAACACCTAAATATGTTTCTTCAATAAACTAAACACCATCCAATCATCTAAATAAACCTAAAATATTTTTTGTATAAATTCCTTACACGTTGCAACCACAATTCTAGAAAAGATCATTGGAGCATTCTTCAAGCCAAATGGCATCTTCATATACTGAAAACAATCCCACTATGTCACAAAAGTGGCTTTATGCCGATCCTCTTTAGAAATCCTCACTTGGTACCTGGAAAATCCATCAGCAAATGATTACGCTTCTTGTCCCCCTACATTTTCCAGAATCTCATCCGTGAATGGGGTAAGAAAGGGGCCATGCACACAAGCGTCATTTAGCTTTTGCGGATCCACACAAATTCTAATTTCTCTTGTTTTCTTATTTTGAACCACCATTAAACTGATCCACTCTGATTTCTCTACTGGCTCGATGATCCCTACCTACAACTCTTCTCTAATTCTCATTTTACCTTTTCCTTGTAAATGGGATTTATTCGATATGGTCTCTGATTTACTGGCTTCACGTCAGACTTTGATGGGATCCTCATTTCTCCCAACTCTCCCATAATCCCTTTCATTCCTCCAATGTATTAGGAAACAAATCTTGATATTCGTGCAATAAGTTCGCAACGTTTTCAACAATCGCATTGTCTTATGCACCATAGTCCCTATCTAACACACCATCCTTGTAAGTTGTGTGCATCTTCTAGTTTTGACTTCATGCAGCTGATTTTGCCAATTTTCTAAGGATTCTTCTGAATTGAAAGCGTAGGATACAATGTTGCGCCAACTAAGCACTCCATCTACCATCAGATTTACACAGTCATTCCATCAAGTTGTGACATTATAAATATTATCCAGGTCCTCTCAACTAAGCTCACCTTTAACAGGCTTGATATATCGATCCTCTTCACGCAGGTCTAGTGGTGCAATGACTTGGATATCTCTACCCTTGAATATCATCTGCCTTCTCTTTAAATTGATAATTACATGGTTATCAAAGGCTCAGTCGATCCCTAGAAGACCCTAATAGGGATCTTTATCATCCATGATTTGTTCACTTTGAAATTGGCAGTGCTTGATACATCGTCAATGTCCATAGGTACCCCTGACAACCATTTGATAGGAAAAATCTGATGTTGATTGGCCAATCTGGGATGGATTGGCGACCATGTCAGCTTGGGTTTTCCCATCATTTCCCATGTGATTTTCAGTAGAATATTTACTTCTGGTCCTAGGTCCACTTGAGATCTATGGTCTTTTTCAACCCAAAAACGAGTGCTTCATATTATGTTACATTATTGGTACATTCGAATTCTAAGCGACGGGATATCAAGGCCTTCTGTTTGTGTGGATCAATCAAAATACACATTGCACTAGCACCATCCTGTGTCTTAAATCCATCAAAATACAAAGTGCAAATGTTAGTATCATATTACAATCTAGTCAAATTATCATTATTTACATTTGTGATAATATAACCATCATTATTTACATCTAATGTACAAAATTCATTATCACTAGCCAACAAACACTAAAGGAGATTAGACTGGATTTCATGTGTGAAGGGAGATGGTTGGGTTGCATAACAACCAATGACAGTTTCAAAAAAAAAATATTCCCCAGTGTAACATTTGCGAAACTAATTGGCTCAGTGGCCTCTCTAGTTGAGTCATTGTATCCTTCATATGAGGCTCATTATTTACACTTATCTAATTATGGTTTCCGTTGTAGGGTAACCATATGTGTGACTAATCAGTAGCAAAATATCCCTATAATTTTTGTTACCAATCCCTGCTTAGCAATAAACTATAAGCCTCAAGTATCTTCATAACTATGATATCAATCAATTGATGAATTTGAGATGTTTTTTACCAATTTAAGCACACTCTCCAGGTTTGTAGCTTCCTTTTCTGATAGCTTATTCAAAATTAAAGGTTTTCTTTTGTTGGCCTTGGGCTCCTCTCTAGTTGTGTCATTGGCTAAGGATAGCCTTTGTTTTTCAACTTTTATAGTGTCTTCAAAGTTCAAAGTTTGGGATTTCTTTTCTTTTTGATGAACATGGATATATAAGGATTCAAGGCAAAAGTGATATTCTATAACCAAATGACTAGCATGGTGAGAATCAACAAGAATCTTGTTTAACAATGTGGTGAAGTGATGATTGCAGTCCTTCACCTTCTCTTTCTTTTCCATCTTCATTGTAATTAATTCTTTTAAAGGAGTGGTAGTTGTTTTCTCTTCACCATACTTGTTGAGAAAATTCCTTTCAAAGGAATCCTAACCAATTATGGAAGCAATAGGTAGACTATAGTAGCACATGGAGGATTTTTTCTCAAAAATGTATGGAAAAAGTATACAAACTACATCTTCATATTGCACTTTCATCAATCTCAAAGCCAGATAAAAGTTTTTTTTATGTGATCTTTGAGAGAGGTAGCCTTATCGGGATTAAACTTGGGAAGGAGCCTTTTAGGTCACTTAGGAAGATTATGCAGGTTACCCACAAGGTTGAGGACTCCTTGTGACATCCATCTATATTGAGATTGGATTTCCATTATGAATGGTATGCCTTCCTAATCAGATTCATCTTCTAACCCTAAAGAGGAATAGGGATGATCAATGTGACAGATCTCACCATCAATATCAGACAATGTGTGAGTGGGGGGGCAAGAACTCGCAGTGGTCAAATTTATCTAATTAAATAGACGAGGGATACCTTTAATAATGTGCTCAATCCAATCTTCAATAGATTCAACTAGGAAACTTTCTTTGGTGAATGGCCTTCTGATGGCCTTATTTCTAGAGAGATGGGGAGCTACATGGAATCTTTCATTTTGTTTAGCATAATCTCGAGTAATGCATCAAATTGCATTTACTTTGGTAGGAGATATAGAATATAAAGCTCCTTGTGAGGGTTCAACATATTTAGGTTCAAAGAGAACATCTTCTTATCTAGTTTCTATCCCAATATGCTCAATGTGGGTAAGAGGGGTGTGGGGTTGTTGGGTAGGTTTATGTTCACTAGAAATGTTTTCTTGGCGAGAATGAGCAATTCTACCATCCATGCACTTTGGCTCCATGCTTATAATATTAATATAACTATAAATGAGGATAAATTACCTAGCAACAGTTATTAAGGGGTTCTCTTTGGTATGAGGTCCCAATTAGACCTCACAGCATTTAGGTTAAGAGACCCATGAAGATTTTGGCTTGGGATACCTTCTTGGTTTTAAGAATGTTTTGAGATACGGACGATTGTCACAGAAAAATGGAATGCATATTCTAAGTTACAACTATCTAAATGCTAAATACAACTAATCAAAGCTATCTAGTTGAAAGAGAGATAGAGAAGAAATAGGAAGCGAATATCTAATAAGCATATAGTTGCATAGTCAAGGAAAATTTTTCCCGATATCCAAGACAACAACAAATGCTTAACCTATTAGATAAAATCCATAATAGTCAATATTTTGATCTAATAAGTGCTCTCAGTGAAAGCTGCAAAAATAAAACAATAAGCATGCAAGAAGAAACTATTTATTCCATATATTAGTATGTGAACCAGTAGCAAAACATCTCATAAAATGCATACATGTATGAACTTGTTCATGAATAGTCAAAAATGAAGACATGACGCATGTAGGAATAAAGTTTCAGCAATGACCTTAAAGGATATTTAGTATATAACAGTGAATATAGAAGCACAAACCTCCTACCTCTGTGATGCAGGAATATCAAAAAATCCAAAAATTTGCAACCCTTCTTACTAAGAGTTTTACAATATTTATAGGTTGAGTTGGCAATTGCCCCTTGTGACTATTCAACTTTTTGTGGGTTCAATCACAACTCTTTAACTTCTCATGATTTACAAATATAGTAAAGGAAAATATTTTAAACTCTCATAAATGAGGCTAACAGTTGTTACAATTTCATTAGATCTTCAATGGGGAACATCTTGACATCTTGAAGATAAGCCATCCAGAGTTCATATTATGATGCGATCATCTTGATCTTGTTGGGTACTAAGCTCTCCATGACTATTGGATACTCTATTGTATTCTAGGAGAGGGTTGGCATGTCACCCTTCAGTAAAACCAAGAAAGAGTTCAAGATTGTTTGTTGGTTAGTAGGGTCTATATGGTGCTACTTCAAGTTGTCCTTAGTAACCCTACTAGTGAAAACATTAACGGATAATTCTTTTGCTTTCAAAAACTCCTCCAAATATCTACTTACTTCATTACTTGGCATGGCTTCTCCCTAATCCCCAATTGATGTAATTTTATTCATCCTAATAATCTTTTCATCTAAGGAGTAGTGATGTTGATATTGTGCCACTAACCAAGATATATCCTTTTATGGTTTATCTTGCATCTTTATGGCTCGATTGATGGCAATAGATTCATACGCTATCTCCTAAGTGTTGATCCTAGGAAATTCTATTGGGCCATGAGGATACTCTTTGGGCCACTACTCCAATTGATTGATGGCATTCACGAATCCTTGTAGCTAGATGCCTCGCTCCTTAACTAGCTTCCAAAGTGGTAACACCCTGGTTGATGTCTCCTACATGATTTGTAAATAAGGGTATACTTGCAGAACTAGAACTGTATATGAATTGTGCACTTTTGTAGCACATGCCTTATAATCCTCTACCTTGATGCTCATTTATTGTATTTCTTTTGGTTTTGCTTTTAACAATTTGACTTCTTGTTCAAGTTCAGTTATCTGTGCATCTTTGTTCGTCATCTTCACAAGGAGGTCATGAATATTTCTCTTAGTGGCTTGAGAGCGTTGTGCTTGTTGAGGCCATGGCAATTGGATCCTTCCTTGTGTCAGGCACTATGGGCCTCTCAATGGAGATCCATTCCAGTGGCAAATGTGGTGTGACATACGTTTTCTTCATGTGTTCTACAATCTTGTTCGGGTTGTGATTAAACCTGAACTTGTTCAAGTTGACCACCTTTTTCCTCTTAGCCATTGTGATGCCTATTTTAGTCATAGGTAGGTGGCCTCCTATAAATTTTGAAACTACTAGCGATATTGGATTAATCTACATTGTAGCTTACTCCCACTGAGCTTTGAACTCTTTTTTTTCCTATTGAGCCTAAAGAGCTTCTTCTCTGGCTCTAGATTTGGTTTCATCTTATAGCCTCTTCTGGTCTTCTTTTCTTTTCTTCTCTTCTTCAACTTTTTTTATTTCCTTTGCTTTTCTATCTTCCTCAAATTTCCTCCTCCATTCCCTTTCTCTCTTCATCTCTTCTTATTCTTCTTGTTTCTATTTGAGCTCTTCAGCTGCTATAGTAGCTTCTTGTGCAATTTGAGTTGCCTCTTATTCCCTCTGATTTGCTTCCTTTTGAGCTACCTATTCACAATCAAATGTTTCTACTTTGACTTCTTTTGGTTTTTCCTGGGTAGGATTGTAGCGTATTCTTGAGATGACTTCTATGAAATTTAAAGCGTTATTCTACTTCTCTTCCTCTACCCAGGTCTTTGATTGATCTTCCCACCTATACTTACATGATCTATAATGATCCTTCACTACAGATATTGGATCATACTTGTGGAACATCATATCCCCAAAATGGAAAAGCAGTAGAGCTTCAGAATCTTCTTTTTCCCTCTCGATTCCCTTCAATTCATATTCTACCATGTGTAGAGGCATGTGAGGCCAAGGATGCTTATTAGTCCTTGACGAAGCTCCACCTACACCTGTATAAACGTAACTTATTTCTTGTATTACTACCCTATCGATTACAAATATAGGTAGTAGGTGAGGAGGTTTCATTGCTTCAAAGACTCATGTAAATGACATCTTGATACATACACCAATCACTAACTAGAGGCATTGCCTATTTGGCTCCTTTTGACATACATGGGGTAGCCTCATTAAATAGAGTGTCATATAAGGGCACCAGGATCTCCTAACAAATATATTCATATGCAAGTATATAATGATCTTCCCAGAGGATTTTGTAGTAAATATGGATCAGATCCTTGTGAATGGTCCATTTCTAGTGCATGGCTATGAAGGGCATCTTGGCATAGACTATGTCCAACAAATAGGATGCCATGAAAAACTAAGGTTGCTTGCCTTCCTCAAGGTTTTGAGCTTGTTCAATATTATCTCTAAGGGAGCCTAATAACATGTCTACCCAGTTGGAATTTTTTCCTTGAATTTCCAATATGCCCATGGGTGTACCTGCCCTTCTGGGGAAGTCTCTACATTGGGATGACCATACCGTCAACATAGCATAGAAACGACCAACTAAAAAGGAGTTTTTAGCATATTCATTGGATACTCCATGTTTACTCTTGTCCTAAAAGTACCTTTGTTGGTCCACCATATCTTGAGCAATTCCTTGGGAAAAAATTTAGAGTTGGTTAACCATGTTGGACATTGGATAAACCAATTCTCCCTGTGTGTTTCATGACATAGACTAACCGCCTCTCGTGGATCCTTATCTCTATTGATGTGATTGTTGACTAACGCCTGTAAGTTTTGGTCTATCAACAATCGTGATTTCCAACAAGTGGTATCATAGCCTAGGTCACGAGTTCAACACACACCCAGCTCGCGTTGGGGTGGAGATTGTTGGACATTGGATAAACCAATGCTCCCTGTGTGTTTTGCAACATGGACTACCCGCCTCTCATGGATCCTTATCTCTGGCGATGTGATCGTTGACTAACACCTGCATATTTTGGTCTGACGGCAATCGTGATTCCAAACAAACCAATCTTCATCCAAGCACATTTCCTCCTTGGGCAATGTGTAGAACATCTCAATATCAGATGCATTGAAAGAAGCAATGGGTTTCTTGTGACTATCTCTGGTCATGGCTTCTTCTAAATCTACATCCTTTACCAATCATTCTACAACTTCAACGCATGGGAACACAAATGGATGGGAAACTACCTTTGGCAACCAAAACCTTTTTCCAATTTTGTAGATCTCTGAATCTAGATCATCTGTAGGTGGATTTTCCCTCTAAAACAACATATATACGTCCAACCAAGTGTATGTGGTGAACTTTTCAATTAACATGGAGTTTCCCATAACTTTAGTCTAGAGGAACTGATAGGTTCTTTTTTATCAAAAGACTCAATTATTGGAGCTTTGCAGGGTCTTTTCTTTGACACGAGTAATTTTCCTACAAAACCCAAAAAAGAAAAACAACACCCATTATAGAGATTAGCTTAAATGCAAAATGTAGAGAACTGAGGTTTCTGGGTTTCAAAGCTAGTCAGGGCTATGCAAAAAAGCAAGTTTCATTGATGAGGAAAAAGCAAGATTGTTATACTCACGATCTTGACCATGATGGAGCAGTGTCTTCTCATGAAGAAAATCATCGAGATACCAAGAGACAACCTAGGATTCCTGGGAAAAAAATTTGATCGTGTACCCAGCTTCAGCAAATGAAGAGATGGTCAAAATTTTAACTCAAAACAAAGTTGATAGTATGAGAAGAGCTCAAACTTTAAAACCCTAGGTGCTTTGTGAAGGAAAACCCAAGATAGTTGAAGAGAATAAAAATTGAGAGTTGTTGGGAGTTTCCAAAAGGTTTGTTGGGCATGGTATCATAAAAAATGTTGCAAAGGTCAAAAAAACAATTGTTGGCCAACCTAAGCACCCTTCTAGGATTGAATGGAGCAAAATAAGGTCAATAGGTAACCATCTATGGTTTAAATGTCCCTTGCTATGCTGAAATTCCACTGGTGGGGTCTAGCTAACGAGTATTTTCCTTTTCATAAGTTGTATGATATGATACAATGTGCACTAAGTTCACAGGGGCGAGAGTTGAGTGGAAAAAATTCAAATAGCTCCAATATCAATGAAAAAATTACATAAAATTGATTTATACAACTCTGAAGTAAACAATGATTTCAAGTGAGTCAATTAACATTTGGGCACATAAATTAATTAAAATCGACCATAAGAGACAAAATCAAATTGAATAAGCATAAAAAGGTCACTTACTTTTGTTGAGTTGGTTGAAACTAATGTTGACTAGGCAAACTGATGTGAAATGCCTTGTCCATTAAGTGATTTGACCTCCAAAAGAAGAGAACCAATTATTATGAGGAAATAAGAGTGTTATGTGTATCTTTTAAAGAGTTTCTCGAGAGCTTTATCATTGATTACTCGGGTAATTTTTTATTAAACTTGACTTTTTCCTTTTGTTCACTCAATTTGACTTAAGAAAGCTCAAGAAAAATCCTTGAAAGTGAGAAAAAAAACTTGAGGTTATCATGATGTTGTTTGCTTGATGCTTAAAGCAGCATTGTAGCATAAAGATAAGGCTTAGTGCAACACCATAGCACTCCATTGAGGCTCAATGGTGTGCTATAAAGAGGCAGGGAGGGAAAAGGATGAGCTCAAGGGAGAAATAATGAGGCCATAGCGCTGAACTGAGGGTCAACTAGGCGTTATAGCGCTGGAAAAAGGCTCAGTGGAGCGTTAAGGAGGTTTAGGAGATAAGAAAATTAACTTATAATTCCAAGTTATGAGGCTATAGCACTTCCTTGAGGCCCAAGAGGGTGACTATGGTGTTGTAGTGATGCTCAAGAGGGTGTTATAGCAGCCTTTACAATATAAATTTTGAGAGAGACTTGAGACAAGGCCTTCCCTAAGAGTATGGCACTGACTTCAAGGCTAGAAGGCTGTTATAGTGTTGTCTTAAGGGACAAGAGGGCGCTACACAAAAGTTGGAGGGCCTAAAACCAAGTTAAAAGGTCAGTTGCAAGGCTATAGAATTAAGTTTAGGATCTTTGGGGCATTATAGGATTGGCTAGGGGGTCAAGGTAGCACTACACTACCTTAGGAATGCTTAAAATTGCGAATAAATTCAAGTCAAAACCTCTCCCAAAGAGTTACCTCATTATATTCAAGATCTGCATAGCTTAGATGATTTGACTAGGTGGGCCCCTTAATTCCTCCCAGCTCAAGGCACTAGGAGAAATTGAGGGGTGTTGTAGCAGCTACAACACAAATTTATACTAGATTGCAAGAAATAGGTCCTGATTGGAAATCAAGGCCAACCACCAAACTAGAACCCCTTATCGCTGCATTTTAGTAAGGGAAAGCCTAATTTTAAACAGCAAGCCTGATCATAGAATTGGGACAAATGTTCGCATGAAGAATGCTCGATTCTTGAACGTATAGCCAATCGTTATCGAATTTGAAAAGTTTCTTTGAAAAAACTCTTTTCAAAGGCAAGCTTTTAGAAAAAAATTAATAATAAACTCCAAAGTTTTGAATAGAAGAATAAAAAAACAAAAAGAACATCAAAGAAAACCAAAAATCTATGCAATTCAAATCGTGATGACAGGGCAGGATTTGGAAATCAAGATCAATCTCCAAATCAGGCAAGGTAATAGCAAACAAATGAAAATAGGACCCAATTTTGAAAATCAAGGTCAGTGATCAAGCTTTAGAAAGAAAAAAGAGGAGTTTGAAAGGAGAAAAAGACGTTTAAAAGAAAAGTTAAATGAACTTGAACAAAGAGTATTGGGAGTTTGAATAGTTCGAAAAGATTAGTGAGTGTATAATTTGGAGATCAAAATTGATCCCAAACTCAAGACAATTGTTAAATCGAGTGGATCAAGTCAAGGCGAAAAGAATTTGTAAGGAGAGCTTTAAGAGTCAATTTTGCACATCAAGTTGATTTGGAAATTTACAGTTACATTTAAGAATTGTTGTGAAAAATTGTCCATTGGAATATCCACAACACTGCAGAGATCATGCATCCACTAATAATTCATATTTGAAATGATGTTTCCATATTTTTAGTACAATCAATTGTTCTCAAAAATTAAGGACTTCAAAAAAGTTTAAAATAATTTTTATCAAGAATCTATGCATGATATTTGTCCAGTGATATAGTAAAATTCAACATCTTGTTCTAAACCAGGTTTCCCTAGGGTTTTTCATCATCAACCCTTGTGTTTTTTTAAATTTCCATCCAATTTGCAATTCTTCAATAATTCTCTAAATTTTGAAGACCCCAATAGTGGTCTGGAGACAATAAAGATAACAGCTTCATTCACTTGGAATGACCCTAAATTCCAGTGTTCTTAAAATTTATATTCAAACTAGACAAGAAAGGAGAAAGAACTTGGAGCCATCAACACCATAGCAAATGTATGGATCTTAACATAATGTTTTTCTTATTAATGGAGCCTTCTCTCTTTCCCCGTTTATATGCATTGATGTGATGATGTTACCTTGAATGCATTTGTTTTTTCTCATTGAATATAGTGATTTCAAAAACTCTCTAAAGCTTAGTTGTTTCAACTTTCTTCAAATGCATGTTTACATTCCCTTGAATCTATCGCCAACAATGCCCAAAAGAAGATGATGACATACTCTGATGTAGCTACATCTAAAAGGACGACCACACTAATTGCATAATCATTTATGGGAACTATTGGCATTATATCAACACACAAATATATGTGTATTTAATGTTTAACGTATACAACATGTGATCAAATGTAAATATATAAATGAAATGGTAGACTGTTTCTAATCATTTGACATGGGGTTGGAAATTAACAATGATTGTGAAATCTGTAATATTTGGATGTATTTTCTGGGGGGGATTTGAATCACTACAAAATGCATTTGACATGGAGTTGGAAATTAACAATGATTGTGGAATCTGATAACGTGTTGGTAATATTTGGATGTATTTTCTGGGGGGGATTTGAATCACTACAAAATGCAAAATTTTATTGTTGAGTCCTGCAATCACTCATTTTCTTCATTGCGCCACAGCATCAATAATTGTTACCTGTGCTCGAAGATTGGAGAACAAACCTACACAATAAATCATGCCAAAGAAGTCTCAACGTTGATTCATATAAAGGAGCACTTAAAAATCCCACTAAAAGCATGGTAAGTAGTTTTGAGGATCACAAAGGCCAAGATAAGCATATAGCTAGGGCACAAACCAGCCAATCAGGGCATGATGCTTTGACATCAGGAATGTGGTGTGTTGAAACTTCAAATTCACTATCATCGATGTCATCAGGGCCCACCTTTCACCTTTTGATAATTCAGTTCAGAATTAAACAAAAGCTTGACTTTAAAAATCTGAATGAAAAGAGCATTCGAAAGTTCTTGGAAAAGAACGCATGTTAGTTTGTTCTCGTCCACTCGTATGTCAGGTTAGTTCACCTTATTGTCTCCCAGTGTTGGTATTATTGCTTTGATATCTACATGTGGCCATGGAACATTCATATGTATCATTAGTGTTTCGTAAGCATGGGCCATAAACCCTCTTCAGAGGACATGGACCATAAACCCTCTTGGGAGAAGATCCACTTGAGTTGTTTACAAATATGCAACTTGAACCGCATTTACCAAACATCTTTTTAAATCATTGAGCTAAGTATCTCTAGTACAAGTGTTTTAAGCCTAAAGGAAGGTTGGCATAATTTTTCTCTTATAGGCATTTGTGCATCTCATGTATAATGCACTCATACTTGGGCATCATTCTCTTTCTAATGCATTCTTGATTCAGCACTGGCACACTCTTTAGTGCTGGATTTTTTCTTTTCACTGCAGGTTTTTGAGTTGTCATTTTGATTCCATTAAAGAGTTGTCATTTTCATTCATTCAATCCCCTCTTTCTATTTGTGATCTCAACATCCTAATGCATGAGTTTGTAATTACCATTTTTTAGGACACGGTGAATTCATTTAACGAAAGCCCTTGCAACGCTTTAGAAGCTTGGGCTAAAACTGAACGAATGGAATTTGAGATAAGGAATAACAAATGAAAGTTCGAACAGAGAGAGAATGGTTTGAGAAAATGAGAGTACAAACGTGGAATAAACAATAAACGAAGAGATTCAACATAGTGTCTCGAACCCCCGAAACCAATTACAAATGGATGCTTGGTAACCAACCATGTCGAAGAATATATGAATTTTTAATTTAAGGGAATTATTTCAATTAATAGAGTTCCAAATACCAACAATTTGGTTAATGGACGTTTCGAATTCCTAGCAGTTGAAGCGGTTGTAACAGTTAAAATTTCTCCCACTTTGTATAAATGAAATTTCAAAAAATGAACACAGGGAATTGGCTATTAGAATTGTTTACAGCTGGTTTATGGTTATTGGTTGTATTGATTAAAAATTCAGTAGAGTCTGAAATCTACTCTGAGACGTTGCACCAAGAATCAACAGACTGCCTATTGATTCTGCTGTGTAATTTGATATGCGGGTTTTAGGCCTTGCACCAGTACCTAATTTCTTTTGACCATCATTTTCTTGTTTCCAAACACAAAAGCACATGCCTGTAATGGCCAAACGTTGCCAGAAGACAGCTTATAAGCACACACTTGGCTGCAGCAGCAGATTGTCCAATAATATTGTGGCCAAAAGAAATTGAAGCCATAAAGCTCTACGCATCAGTTAGAGCTCCAGTTGTAAATGTTTCCCCTAATGTGAGCAGAGAAAAAGATCCGGACAGCAATGAGGCAAGGCATGCTCTATCATGTTTCAGATGACTGAAATCGGTCATGATCAAGAAAGACATACGTTATCCATGCTCTGAATTTTTCATTTGCACAAAATAGAAAAGAATCAAACATGTGTGGTGACATTTTTTCTAAACATGAAACAGGATGAAAAACACTATTACATACAGATAAACAGAAACCTCGAAGAGAGTAAGAAAGTCCATCTGTCAAACAATGTCTTCTAAATGAAACAGCCCCCGTCAATATCAATCAAGTCTAGGCAAGTAAAACTTCATGAAATCAGAACACAAGAATAAAATGCAAAAAGAATGATTTCAAGATTGAAAGTTTTGGCAAGAATAATTATCCCTACAAACTACGTTTACAACGTTTGGAGAATTCTTGAATTCGCCGTAAAGCCACAGTCATATCTTGGCAGCTCAGAGTACTAAAACAGATGCGAAACCATCCAGGTTCAATGCAATAACAAGCAGATCCTGGAGTGACATTTATTTTTGCTTCATTCAATAATTTATCCCAAAGATTAAGCTCTCCCTTCTCACTATAAGATGGCATCAAGCTTCCCATTTCAACCCAACAATAAAGACCCGCATTACTCTTCACATATTTAATGCCTGCTTCCTTCAATCCCTCAGTGAGTACAAGAGATGCCTTCCTTAACCTCCTCTGATTCTCACTCAGATATTGCTGGATAAATTGGGCGTCCGAAAGCATGTTAATGAGCAAATGCTGTGTCTGAGAAGAAACAGAGCAGAATCTTGACATTTGCTGAGCAGCTTTGAGGACTTTATCATTGTAAGAATAAATAACTCCAACTCTAAAACCTGGAAGGCACAAGTCTTTAGATGTACCATAGATAATATGGACTCTGCTCTTGTCAAATTCACCTGACTCTAGAACCTTTGCTATACTAGTGAAATTTGGGCTATCGTACACAGATCCTGCATAAATTTCATCGCATACAAGATGAATGTTCTTCTCCGTTGCAAACTCTAAGAGCATGGTCAATGTCGCTGAATCCAATATGTTTCCGACCGGGTTGGAAGGATTTGATATGAGAAGAGCACGAACGGTCAACCTTCTCTTTTTCGTTTGACTGAAAGCCCTGTCTAGGGCATTTATTGTCACATTAAAGTTGTCACTGCTGCGACAAGGAACAGGTACTAATTCAACACCAGCACGCCATTTAAGATCCCTGCAAAAACTGCAAAAGCCACAGATCTCTGTTTTAGTTGAATAAAAAACCCGCATCATGGATCCAACATAACCGGTTAACAGAATCTCAGCATGTCAAAACTAGAAAGCTATCCAAAGAAAAGAGCAACTTAACCATTATAATCTGGTTATATGAAGTTATGAACTATAGTTCCCATTAATTATCAATGGCCTACTCATGCAAAATAAGAGGTTCAAATATTTACGCTGGATAGTAGGGTGATGGAACCAAAAATGCATTTCCTGGATCTGCCAAACAAAAGCCGAGCATTTCTATTGCTGGAGTAGCCCCTGCTGTCAATACTATTTGATCTGGATTGAAGGGTGCCTTCATGACTTCACACATAAAATCAGCCATTACCTGTAAATATGTCGAGAAACTTTCACTCCTAGATTGAAATTGTTTTAAATTTCCTTAAAAACTAAAGTGCACTTCTCAAAACTTAAGGAATTCAGACTCTGAACAAATATAAATATATTACTAAAAGAAGTGTTCCAAGAGATTACACGCTTCCATGACATACTTTGCATGCCACATAATATCTCTCTTTATCACTTGAAACTATAATCTCAATATTTTACAGAGGGCAGCTCAATATGGCTGCACCTTTTGCTCATTGCATTCGTAGTAGTGTTCCATGCAAACTTCAGTAACTCAACCTGAAGTTGATGGTTTCATAATCATTGCTTTTGATCCTATAGAGAGCTTGCAGACAGAATAGAGAGAAGTTGCATCTCACTAGTTTTGAATAAGGGAACATCACCAAAAGCACCAACGTGGAAGCATCAGAAATTGCAATAATAGAAGGAAGACACTCAAAGGCATCAACGGATAGAAGCCAAAAGTGTCCAAATGGGGCTGAGAGTGATACAAGATACCCAACCAGCTGTGAAACCACAGGAGGCCAAGGGCAACATGGCTAGATGTTATGGGAGAAATTACCCCACAGCTAGATGTTGTGGGAGCAAATACCATGATGCTATAGAATCCTGAATATTAAGGGAGCAAATCCATTTGTGAGGTCCAAAGACTAAAGCTTCAATACCATTGATATAGCCCAAATACGTTGTATGCAAAATAGAAAATAACAATAAATACATTGAAAATAACAATAAATAAATTTTTCAAGAACGTGTCTAATAACACATCCATCCCTTGTATTATTCAGCCTTCTTACAGGGAACATACAATCAAATAAAAGATTGCCATGATAAAAGTTGACTATATGTCCAACACATTAAAATATAATAAACTTTAACGATCATAATAATTACTACTAAGAGGCTTGGCACCTAAGTTGCACGAAAACGGGGTAAACGGTACGAGTTTTCCCGGAAACTGGGCACAGGGTTACGAAACATGACCCCTACCAAATTTTGGAACAGGGGAACGCAATATATGTATATATATACTAGTTATATCAATATATACAACCTAGGAATTTAAGAACTATGTGCAATCATAAAGTCATATACTGATACATTCTAATTTAATTACGATTAATGGAATTAAATTGTCAATGGCATAAACTATAGTCCTAAAATTTACATCAACCAGTTAACTCATACGGAGATCACCAATAATGAATCAGCCAATATCACAAAATCAGCCACGAGAAATTTCTAATTTCTTGTCTCGTGCTTGATTGGGAGTCTCCTCCTACATAGTCGAACGACCTTAGTGCTCTTGATTAAATACAAGTTCCATACTCTAATATCCTACGTGCTCTTGATTATTGGGAATCTCCCCTGCATAGAGGGCTTGGTTCTCTTGATTAAATACAAGTTCCATACCCTAGTACATGACAAAATCCAATGGAAACATTGCAATCCCCCCAATCCTGAAATCCTGAAAAACAGATAAGTCTACTGGATTTTGAGTGAGATCCAAAATTTTACTCTTTCCTTATGAAATCCAACGAGCGCGAAACCACTCTCAAACATCCTGAGTCATTTCATGGTAATGTTAAAAATTACTTTAAGAATTTAACATTACCATGAACTGCATATCAACACTAGGGCCATAGGCTTGAACATTAGGCTGCCCCACTCAAAAAATCCTCTTTCTTTTTTATAACTTGAGAGGCATCTAGAAGATATTTTAGTCGCCCAATAAAAAATTAGAAGCGAAAAAATAAAAAAAGATACAAGAAAAAGTCAATTTAGAAGAGGAAACTCTGTCGTACGACCTGGAAACGCGTTTCCGGCCTTACTGGCCACGTTTCCTCCTAAAAAAATGGGCCAGTATGGCCGGAAACGCGTTTCCAGGCCATACGGTACGAGTTTCCTTGTTTCTGTTTCGTTTCCGGCTGGAAACAGACCCTTCTCCAACGTTTCTTGCAACTTGGCTTAGCACATTCATAGTCAATTGCGTCACTTTAAAAAAGGAGAAAAACTCTCGAAACTTATTATTAACTAATTGTTTAGAAGTGCTCATGAATGTGAATTGTCTAGATTCCTATATTAATTTATGACAGGTAATTCCACCTCATCAGCGGCGGATTTGGGAAAATAATATTAGATTCCCCTTTATGGAATTGAAATCCTAGCTTAATCTGTTAAAATTAGAATCTTGGCCCTATGTTACACAACTATTGAACATCACAATAATTCAATTAGGGCATCAAATCATAATCATTAGAAAATCATTTATGATACTATTTTGCGAATTAGTTTGGAAATTAATAATAAAAAAGTCAAAAGCTTTAATCACAATGCCTTGACAGATAAATATTGGAGCTCAAATAATGAATCAAGGTGCAAATCCATCTTTCTAAAGATCTCATTGACACATCCTTATAAGATTTAGGACACAATGGCTGACCTATATCCCAATCTTCAAATCGCCTTCCTTTCGTTAGTTTGAATCGTCCATCCATCCTCTAGATCCGTAGCACAACATGAGCTTCATTCCAAATAACCTGAATATGGGTTTAATCCTTGAATGAAGCTTTCTTGTGTCTTGGAATGTCAGAGGGATGACTATCCCAAGTCATAAGATGTTTCATAGAGTTCGGTTGCAAGAATCCAAACCCGATGTGTTCTTTCTATAGGAAGTCAAGTATGTTGCTTTTGAGTTAAGATGTTAGATGATATACTATTAGAATTGCCCATTTTACACTTTGAGCCACATCAAAGCAGCGGCAAAATGGTTCTCACCATTTCACACTTTTTGCAAAGCTTTGATGTTGGGTACAGTTCAAATTCACTCAATAGATGTGTGAATGGTTATAGTTTTGCTTCACAACAGGCTCCTCAGTTTTTGTTCAATCTATGCTCCCAACTCTAGTATTTACAAATGCACTCTTTGGGGTTAGATGCCCATACCACTGCTAGATGCAAGATGGATTCTAAGGGGTTACTTCTACATGGTGGAGTTGGCCATAGATAGGGATAGTGGCATTAACAGTGTTAACTATAGGGCGGAAAAGGAGGTATGAACTAGATACAAGGCTACATTGTAAGTGTTTGACTCTTGGGAGAAAAGGAACATGGATTATGGGTGGTAATTCACCTACTGCAACCTCAAGCAAAGTTGTTACAGTTTACAAATGTGTTTGGATCAGTTTTATGGGCCTCATGATGGTCTTGTTTTCTTTGGGAGGCTCTGACCTATTGACAAATTTGATGGATTCTATAGTATCTGCCATTTTCCTATACCATATTTTTAAAAACAGTGGAATGACTCTCTGCCCTCCTTTCCTTTTCAACTAAATGTCTTGCATCTTTAGTCTCCAAATGTTAGGGTGCTAGTTCATCGGCTCTAGAACCTTTTCTCTCGATCTCAAGTACATAATGGTTTGCTTATCTAGTGGGATGTGTTCTTACGCAAGACGATCAAGTTCATAAGGGGATGGATAAGATTGATTGCTCGAAAACAGAGAAGGGATCTAAAGGAGGTACAGTTACAATTAGGAGGTCCTAGTATTTTTGGAAAGGAGGTATGGTTACAATTAGGTCCTAGTAGTTTTGGAAAAAGACTTGCACAATATTGCACTACAAGAGGAAGATGCTCATTTAGAGGCGGTAGTCTGCAAAGAGTAAACTTCCAAGGGGTGAAAGTTTCTGCCCAACTATAATGGATTGATGAAGGGGATGTGGGCTCTAAATTCTACTTTGACTAATTTCAAGCATAAAGCTTCTTCAAAAAGGATCCTGGATTGCATAGGGATGATTGTTCATTGGAAAAAAAATTCGTCAAAGGACATGTTTGGGTTGCATTTCCAAAATATTCTCTCCATACACATTATCTGATAGGGTCATTGAGGCTAGATAGGCATGTTGTGAGGTCATTCCTAGGAAATTTACCACTGTTGATACAATTAGGCTAGATTGTGACCTCTCTAAGGATGAACACTTTGTTGCCCCAACTTCTATTTAAAACAGCAAGCCTTCCAAAATTGATGGTTAGTCATGTGAATTTTTCAAGCAATGTGGGTCACCGTATATAATGATCTTTGTTGTATGACCAATGAGGCCTTCTCTTTAGGCACCCTACTGACATCTCTCAATGGATAATCAAGTTGATTCCAAACAATGTGCTCGGGATACAGTTAGGGGTGGGTGTCAACCCATTAGTCTTCTCAATGTCTCTTAAAAGATATTGGCTAAGGCACTTCCCATCCGAATTTGCAAGGTCGCTTGGAGAATGTAAGATGGGAATAAAGGGGTTTTGTGCAAGGCAAATTCATTTTAGAGACAGTAGTCTATGCATGGGATGCATAGAATCAAGTAGAGAGATGGGTTTGCACTTTGTTCACTAAAATTGATTTTGATAAAGGCCTATGATAGAGTCACTGGTCCATCACAAACATGTTACATTGCCTTGGATTTGGTCCCCAATGTGTTGCCATGGTGAACACCCTTTTCTCCAATGGTTTAACTTTTGTTTCTATGAACAGTGCATTCACAACTCACGTCCCTCTTCATCATTAAAACAAGCAGCGTTTCCTGCTTTCCCCTACCTGTACATTCTAACAGTTGATGTTTTGAGATATTTGTTGGAAGTGGGTATGATGCAAGGAAGAAATCAGTGTATCTCTTTTCCCACTAGCTGAAAGATGGTTAATATTCTCTTTGCTGATGATTCTTTCTTTTATCAAATAGGATAGATCAGGTTTGAATTGAAACTATAAGGGGTTGTTTAAACTTTAGAGTCTAGACCTCTTTGCATTGCCTCTAGAATAGTTGTGAATGAGCAAAAGACCAAATTTTGGCTTGTCCGGATCAATGATCCTCCAAAGTGGATTTCTTCTTTATGGAATTATATTAGGCTAGAGATAATTGTGCGTTACCTCAAGATCCCATTTGGAACTCAGCTTTCAGTTGTGACCATGTGGGATTGATGCCTTCAAAAGCTCCAAAAAAAGCTTGATATATGGCAATTCAAAGATATCCCTTTTGCATGTAATATGCCGATATGGATTTTATGGGCCTGTCATATTTACCATCTCTCTTATTGGCTCTTTAGCAAGTCCCACTTCACGAAACTAGAACAGATTTTCAAATCTTTTATGTGTTCCAAATATGATGATGAGAGAGGGCTTCATATAGTCCCATTTGATGTCTGTATTATAACCAAGGAAGAGGGAGGTTGGCCCTTACTGATGCCATGTCCCAAGGGAATATTCTTAGTACTTACAACTAAGTGGGTGGTAATATGTCTTGAGGGTTTCACCCTGTGGCAAATTTTGTTATGGCACAAGCACCCATCAGCTCAACATCTCCTTACGGTTTGGAGTGCATTTGGCTTATATGACATATTTTCCTCCCCTCACCTTTTCTGAATGTATGGGTCTTTCAAACATTTGGGAGCCCTGGAAATATGTTGACCCATTGGTCAAGTAGTACATTGTTAGGCAGTCGTGCAAGATGGAATTTGACTTGGCATTCTATTTGGAGTTGGAATCACCAAAGCCATTGCATTGAGCTTCCATGGTTCCAATCTCATACTCTTAGGAGGATGGGTATTTTTCTCTAGAGGGATCTTTGTGACTTTAAACCAGGTCACGGAAGGAATGGAGATTGTTTGCTTTCCAGAAGACCCTCATGTCTTTCAGTGATGTTGTTATAAGACTGTTGTTGCTCACTATTAGGACGTTGAAGGGTGTATAGCTCACTTGGTGGAGCACTGAGCCTTGAACCTACTGGTTGTAGGTTCAAGTTCTCTTATAACTGAACCACGCTCGCTTGCTAGCTACAATGGTAGAGGTACCAAACCATGCCTACTTGAAAGCCAAACTAATAGAGAATACAGTGACTCAAACAATGAAATTGAGTTGCTGTTTGGAACCAAGTCAAGCAATAAGCAAAACAGGTCAGACAATTGATGGAAAAAAAGGGGAGGTATGGAAGGTGAGCTTGTTATCAAGAATATTATGGGGCTGATTCTTTCAGAGGAGCTGTACAAGTTGAATATTGATACGTAGGGGCCCAACTAGCAAGATAACAGTAGGTGATTCGGAAAACAGATTCGGCTTTATGATTCCAAAAAGATTTATTCCCTTCATTGGAGGCATATTCGACCTCTTCCAACCAAAAGATGGGTGGATTCGTAAGCTGCACAATTTTTGGTCTCTTTACATCAACTAGAAATTATAAACCTTTAAATAGTTGGTTATCCATCAAGGGCTGCATTTAAGGCCCACTTGGCTAAGAGAGGACTCAGAGATGGTATTTTTTTAGTCTGTTGTCATCCAAAGAAGGTGAAGCACATTCTTTAAGAGTGCAACTTTGGCAAGATTTGTTAGAATATTTCAATATTGTGTCCAAGATCACCATTCAACATTGTTTCAAGAGGTAAATTCATTAGCAAGCAACACTGCTCGAAGACTCACGCTACCTAATGCTTTCTACTTTCTCAAGGATTTGGCATTGCCTTGGAATCACGGCTTTGTTCACTATTTGGCAGTTAAGATGCAAGTATCTTTTTTCAGATGAGGTCAATTAGTTTCAATTTATTTGACTTGTGCCCGGAAAAGGTATGTACGCGAGTGTTAGCTAAAGAATATCTGTGAATTAAGGATGATAAAGACATGGATGCTCCTGCCTATTCTAACTTTATTTTTGCTCTAGTAGCATTAAGAAAGAGAAGATGATCCATTTTTTATATACCCTTCCACCTTCATTTTCACTTTTGTAGATATATCTGTTAATATCAGATGTACTTTCCAAAAAACAAAAATGAAACGAAGTGCCTAAGGCATGAACTTTTTTTTAAATGATGCCTAAATAATTTATAAATTTTTCCACTGTCATTTAAGTCAAAATTTGTTTATTAAAGACAAAATGTTGCATTAATTATGGCATACATTGCATCTGTACCATTGCCCTAAACTAAGCATGATCTTTTTATCACCACTTGCATTGCATGACAACTTTCCCTATGACTTGCAATGTGCCATGACTTCCCTCATGACATGCACAACAAATATTCTTTATTATTTTTCCCATGCACCATAAAAATTAACTTTTATGCTCTATGTAGCAGAACAAAGAAGGAAATCACAAGTTTTGTGGAGCACATAAACTACACAAAACACTTATCATGAGAAAATAGTTATGGTGTTTCAAAATCCTACAGATAAAGACCCCTTAAACTGGATCAAACTAATATATATTGTTTGGAAATCCTCCTCCAATACATAGGAACAACAACTATAATGTGCCTAAATGCAAAATGAGGCACCATAATTGCAAATATAGACATGGACTAGTCACTGAAGTGATAGCGAAAAATTGTTGAAATGAAGCTCAAATCACAGAGATGAAGCTTAAAAGAATTGACGAAATATAGGAAGTATTCACCATCTACACATAAAGATATGGGGATTGTTACCACAAAATCTAGCAACCCAGTGCGAAGCCTCACTAGGCACTCTAGGTCAAGAGAAACAATAAGATCAGCCACCATTGTCACCTTACTGGCTGTTCCAATGTTGTTTTGTGGATGGATATTATCCCCACAAGGGAGGCTTCCCCAACAGGCCTCGGAGATTAACCCAAGGAATTCCCAAGCTGAATACCCTCCTAGGAACCTGTTAGGCACCCCATAAACATATTCAAGGTAGGGCTCCCGGTGAGAATGAGGTAGTGAGTTGAAAGAACTTGTGTCTAAGTCTAAAGGACTAAAATAAGTCTTGGAGATGCTCAAATAGATTCCAAACACATGCTACCATCCATTAAATAATTGCTGTTATAAATTAGGGTTTGCAATAAAGAACCTTATAGCATGCAAAATTTATGACAACAACCATAAAAATAGCCTATAAATGACAATGAACAATAAAATATCAAAAGCTATTAAATAGGTAAACAAGAGAAAAGTGAAAGCAAATTTTTTGAAGGCTGAAATGCACAAAATAGCTAGGAAAGCCTAGACGTCAGCCCTATAATTATGGCTGAAAATTGCATGAAAATGATATTCTCCTCTTTTTAATTAAATAGATGCAAATCCTACCCCTAGGTCTATGACAGTTGAGGTTTATTTATGCTATTTAATGCAAAATTTTCCAAACCCTGACCCTAGTTTAACATGAAAAATAAGAAAAATAAAATATAATTTAAAGAAGATTGACACACAATGACTAGTTCCTTTAATCAATTGGGCATACGAAATCAAACGGGAAAATTCAAAGGTGGAAGACCTTGAATGGAGAGAGAAAAAGAGAGCAAAACCTCTTAATCTAACCCTAGTGACTTTCACAAAGGGGAGATTTAAGGTCAATGAATGTCATTCTAAGTTTCATTGATGGATACTTGGTGACAAATATTGCATACAAAGATTTTTAGAGTCGTTAAAGGTACAACATATAAAAAATTTATAAAACCCTAATTCTACAACATTAGCAAAATGGAAGAAAATGCTCGCAATAAATTAACACCATTCCCCATAGTATCACTTCATCAATCCAAAGACAATCCATCCATGTAATTTTATCTTTCCCAAGACAATTCTCTAGCCTAGTGATCGATTTCATCGAAGAGAGAAAAAGAAGCTAGTATGCACTCCTTTACAAGAAAGAAATAAGTGTGTCACAATGATACTTTCCAAATCGACCCCCCTCTATTCCAGTTTCTATGAGGGTAACCAAGTCTATTTGGGATCAAATAAGACTAAAAGCCCTAAAATAATATTTTGAGTGTTTACAAGTTAAGCAGGTCACATGCCGACCTAAAAGATAGCTCTCTCAATTATAAAACATAAGAATCAAGATCTTTTTACCTATGTAAGTAAAAAGGCTTCCAAGGGTGAAGCCATCACCAAAAAATGAAAATCTCCATCAACAAGGTGCAAAAGATAGGTCACATGAGTGCTCTTCACATAAATTGTCTCCTCATCTCACATAAATTGTCTCCTCATCAACAAAATGTCCAATGGTAAAGCAAATTCCTCCTAATCAAGATATCTCCATCATCGAGCACCTAAGTCACCTGACATAGGGACACAAAGGGCACAAGGATTCGAGTGTTGGACATAGACATGTTGACCCCTTCCGAACAGAGCACGTTTATATATATATATATATATATATATATATATATATATATATATTAAAAATTAGATATTTCTTACACAAATTCTCATTCATGATACAAATTCATTGATTCAAACCTAAGTTGCAGGAAACGCTGGCAGGGGAGGAGTTTCTGTGTGGAAACGGAAACGAAACGCTCAAACCTACTCTTCTTGACACTATACAAATTCCCATATGTGCTCCAATTCCTCTCAGAACAAGAGAATGAAGTCACCTGAGAAAGGAGCCTCATGGCTAACAACTGTAGAGGAGGGCTTGTTGCCCCATGAGTTGCCCACCAAGAATAGGGCTTCTTAGCAACCCCTGTCTCTAATCACATCATATCCTGCAAATCGATGAGTGCAAGGTGGAAAACTTTGCAAAGGCATCCTCCACCTCATCAAGGGATGCTCTATCCTGAAAAATCTGCCTCAATGCAGCTTTCCTCCCTTGTGAAATTTCCCCATCCATGTGAGAACGCATTATGCGGGAAGGTCCACCATTCAGCCACATATGGCTGTAGTATTTTGGGTTCAATGAGTGAGCCAAACAATGTAAAGGTGTGTAATTCCTGTCCCGTCTGTTGACAAGAATATTTTGAATGGTGGTGAAGACGGCCTCTGATGATGTCTCATACTCGAGGCACTCGCTCTATAAAATAATGCTCCTCACAAACTCAATCATGGAATCCCATCCCGCATAAACCTCTCCTAGAATGGGTTGGTTTGTATTTGCAAATCGAAGCAAATAAATGATAGGGTCCATGATCTGAATAAGCAGATCTACCCTCTCCCACCAAGCATCATCTAAAACTGTGTCCTTCACTCTTTCTGAGGCTGCTTGATCTGTCTTTCTCAAAAAAGACCAAAACTCTGAAATAACCATGGCCCCAAGAGCGGTCTTGACCTCCCTCAACATCTTCAACATGATGAATGAAGAGGCAAGCCGTGTATCCGCAATCTTCAACATGATGAATGAAGAGGCAAATCGTGTATCCGCAATCTTCAACAATGATATATTGGTGTACTCCTTGTAGATAGTGAGGGCATTTGTCTAATTTTGTACAAATTGCGGATATGTCGTGCATCCTCAATCATGCTTCCAATCCAAAGCACATCAAAAGCTATAGATTTAAGTGCTAAATTCAAAGAATGGACAATGCAAGGTGTCCAAAATACTTGTAACTATTTAGCTTCCACAATCATGACAACAGCCTTGCAAACAGGTGCATTATCTATAATGATTTGCACACAAGAATCAACGCCTACATCTTCAATAACTTTAATAAACAACTCACCCATATATTGTGCATCTTTGTATTGTCCAAGTGTATCCACTGATTTCAAGAAAACTAGACCATTCAAGGAAGACACCATGAAGTTGATGAGTGGGTGTTGTGCTGGATCTGTCCATCCATCAGAAACAATGCTAACCCCAGATGTTGGCCATGTTGATTTAATAGGCTCAGGCATTTTGTCCACCTCTTTCTTTGCCTTCGTCAACAATGTGGTTCTAAGCTTCTTTGACCCAGGAGGCACATACCCTGATGGAGCCCCTTGAGTTAGAGCTCGGCACATCTCAATAAATAAAGGTGAGTGTATTTAATGTTGCACGCTCACCTTTATTTTTTTGAGATGTGTCAAGCTCTAACTCAAGGGGCTCCATCAGGGTATGTGCCTCCTAGGTCAAAAAAGCTTAGAACCACATTGTTAACGAAGGGAAAGAAAGAGGTGGAGAAAATACTTGAGCCTATTAAATCAGCGTGGCCAACATCTTGGGTTAGCATTGTTTCTGATGGATGGACAAATCCAGCACAGCGCCCACTCATCAACTTTATGGTGTCTTCCTTGAATGGTCCAGTCTTCTTGAAATCAATGGATGCACTTGGACAATACAAGGATGCACAATATATGGGTAAGTTGTTTATTAAAGTTATTGAAGATGTAGGTGTTGATTCTTGTGTGCAAAGCATTACAGATAATGCACATGTTTGCAAGGTTGCTAGCAATATTGTGGAAGCTAAATATCCACAAGTATTTTGGACACCTTGCATTGTCCATTCTTTGAATTTTGCACTTAATCTATTGCTTTTGATGTGCTTTGGATTGGAAGCATTATTGAGAATGCACGGCATATTCGTAACTTTGTACAAAATAATACAAATGCCCTCACTATCTACAAGGAGTACACCAATCTATCATTGTTGAAGATTGTGGATACACTCTTCATTCATCATGTTGAAGAGGTTGAGGGAGGTCAAGACCACTCTTGGGGCCATGGTTATTTCAGAGTTTTGGTCTTTTTGGAGAAAGACAGATCAAGTAACCTCAAAAAGAGTGAAGAACACAGTTTTAGATGATGCTTGGTGGGAGAGGGTAGATCTACTTATTCAGATCATGGACCCTATCATTTCTTTGCTTCGATTTGCAAATACAGACCAAGCCATCCTAGGAGAGGCTTATGAGGGATTGGATTCCATGATTGAGTCTGTGAGGAGCATTATTTTACAAAGTGAGTGCCCTGAGTATGAGACATCATCAGAGGCCTTCTTCACCACCATACAAGATATTTTTGTTAGCAAATGGGACACGAATTGCACACCTTTACATTGTTTGGCTCACTCATTGAACCCAAAATACAACAGCCATGAGTGGCTGAATGGTGGACCTTTCGGCAGATTCCCTCCTCACATGGATGGGGGGAGATTCCACAGGGGAGGAAAGTTGCATTGAGGCATATTTTTCAAAGTGGAGCATCCCTTGATGAGGTGGAGGATGTCTTTGCAAAGTTCTCCACCGGCACTAGTTGATTTGCAAGATATGATGTGATTAGAGATTGGGGGGCTAAGAAGCCCTATTCTTGATGGGCAACTCATGGGGCAACAAGCCCTCCTCTATAGTAGTTAGCCATGAGGCTCCTTTCGCAGGTGACTTCATCATCTTGTTGCAAGAGGAATTGGAGCACATATGGGAATTTGTATAGTGTCAAGAAGAGCAAGCTTGAGCAGTCCAGGGCAGAGACAATGGCGTATGTGCAAACTAACCTTCATCTTATTTACAAGTAGAGGGTTGAGTGGTTGAAGGAAAAAACAAAGATGTGGAATGTTTTTCTTGATGATATGGGTTTGGACAACAGCGTTGAGTTGGCATTGGCCAACATAGATCTTAATGAACTAGTGTTAGAGCCTGTCACTTATGATGATGGTGATACTGTAGGGGGGTCATCATCCACACCAGCAGATGTAGAGATAACATTGGATACAGAGGAGGAGGATGCAGCTGAGGAGAGCAGTGGTGACCACGATGATGAGTACAGTGATGTTGATTTTGATTATGAGGATTGATGACCCATGAGCTACCTATTGCTTTCAGGCTTGTAGTTGTTTTGTATTTGCTATTTCTATTTGCCATTGGCATTGTTACTACCTATGTAACACTCTACACATTTTGATTTTGATGACTTAATGAGAAAACTACAGTATTTTGTCTTTCTCCTATTGGATCATTGATGAACATTGAATATGTATTATGATTTATCATTTATGTCACAATTGTATTTGTATGCATAATGTTACTTTGTAAAACTTACATCTAAATGAAGATCTATGTTTGAATCAATGAATTTGTATCATGAATGAGAATTTGTGTAAGAAATATCTAATGTTTAATACATATACATATACATATACATATATATATATATATATATATATAATGTGTCATGTTCCGGGAAGTCAACATGTCTGTGTCTGACACTCAAATCTTTGTGTCCTTCATGTCCCGTGTCCTTGTGTTAGGTGACTTAACCTGTGATTTATCAATATGCTACCATTGTTTGACTCCAACATACATCAACGCACAAAAAACCTCCACCGCCACTGCAAATCTCAATGTTGTGAAAATTTTAACTTCTATTGCATCAACTGGAAATTATTCTTCTCACTGTAAATTAAATTACACAATTTATTTGCTACGGCAAACAACGAATAAAATCACAACTGCAAGTTCCACCATAAAAACGTTGCGGAAAATAAAAATGTTGGAAACTGATAAATGCTAACACACACATAAAATATGACACCATTATTTTTGGACAATTGTCCTCGAAAAACCCAATGTAGGAAAATCGGTGCAGTAGCTGAGGGTTTTTATTATTATGCAGTAGTGAAATTCTGAGTATTTTTCTATCTGAGAAAAATACTGCCAAAATCAACTGAGGGAAATTACACTCCTCTCCAAGCAATCTCAGCACAAATTGACAACTCCAAGTAAGTCGTCCAAACCCTCTGCACAAGCTTCTGTGCAACTTGTCACACACTCGGCCCAAAACTACTGCTACTCAAGTCGTTCTGCCTGTTGCTGCTCTGGAAACAATCCTCCTAGCCTTCTGGAATTTTCCCGACCTCTGGCCACTGAATCCACCTCCAGTTCAGCTAAATAGAACTGCCTCTTTGAGGCTTCTGCGCTACCCCTACATAGCCTCCAGGAGAAATAACTCAGCCTCCTCTCTTGACTCTCCAGAACTGGAATCCTCCTTTGAAATCATTGTCTCTGCCCCTTTGCTTCTCTTTTGGCTCGTACTCTCTTCCTCTGCTCGACCTCTGAAGTTCGATATCTCGACCTACCAAGGATCTCTAACTAATGGCTCTCACTCTATGTGTGTGTTTCTCCATCTACCCATCGACCTCTTCTTATAATCTCCAGTTGGATCTTCAACGGCCAAGATTAAAACTTAATCGATATCTAAGATCATCCCCAAGTCAATCCATGTGAATTTCTAGAGGATTCTCACCTTTCTCAATTAATTACTATTAATTAACCAGTTTTGTACTTGCTATTTCTATTTTGATTTTGATGACTTAATGAGAAAACTGCAGTTTCTTGTCTTTCTCCTATTGGATCATTGAGGAATCTGTCACAATTGTATTTGTATGCATAATGTTACAACTTACAAATTTACAATGTAGAATCTAGATCTATGTCTGAATTTGTACCATGAATGAGAATTTGTGTAATCTATGTCTGAATTTGTATCACGAATGAGAATTTGTGTAATATGAAATCATTAAAATGTCTACTTAGTATATATATAATATATATATATATATATATATAACATGTCTTACGTGCCCTATGTCAGAAACTCGAATTTGCGTGTCCTGTGTCCCTGTGTCAGGTGACTTAGGTGCTGAAGTGGCATACTTCTGGTGGGTTTTTATTTGTGGAAATTAATAAACAGTGATGATTCCTACATCCATTAAATTCTATCTCATAGCAGTTTGTGCATGCTCATTTATTAAGGAAGAACGGGGATTTTAATTTTATTATCAGTAGCTAAAAGCAGTGAGGGAGTTTGTTGTTTCAGTCAAGGGAGATAAGGGATTAGGTTATTTTCAGAGGATATATAAAACAGGCAAATCACCTTGCAGATAATTGGATCTTTCCCTCCTGCATGCATCGCTGGAGTATGTCAGGGAGGGGGTTAGATTACTTTTAAGCAGACTGCAGCAGCAGATTCCCACCTTCTGGATCTGACAAACTGCTTCCATCACTGCGTACCATTGGACCTATTGCAGCCCGTCATGTGTTTGTCATCATTATGTGATTCGATCTCTTGAATAACATACTGTCTACGGCTATTGGAATGTCTTGGTTAAATAGCCATTTAGTTGTATTGGAGTGATTTGGTTTGCTTCCTATGCACTTCCTTGGTTTCCTATGCCCATTTTATTTCATTCTTCCATTAACTGTTGTAATTTGGCTAAGAAATCTCATCCAACCATCTTACTTGGGAATTTACCCTTGCTCTTGACTAGTTTTGGGCATCTCAAGGGCATGGTTTTTTATGGGCCAATCAATTGATTTGTTATACAGGTTAGTTTGTTTAATAACAGCACACAACCCCCAAGGGACACCCCCTGAAACTGGAAAGGCACAAGTGCAAACAGAGAGAGCTGATTGTGTGAGGGTTTGTTGTCTAGAGTTGTTGTGTAGATTTACTGGTGAGCCTGTGGGAACCTTTGAAAAGAATCGCCACCCCACCCCCCGCCAACACCCAACAGCTACCCAAGCAACAAGTTTTCCCAAAGAGTTTCTCAAACATCTACCATGCTTCCTGCAGTGTGTCAAAGAACTGAATATGAAAATTCATAACTTTGAAGATGGACAAACAAATAGTGCCTCTTGCTTCATCATTGTGATTTAACCATTTTGCATGTTTTTCAATATCCATTGGTGTCAGATCTATCCCAAGTGTGAGTTGATACAAACATTTACTTATGAAGATTCTCTATGTAGGATTTCCAAGAATAATAATTGGTGCTTGTTAACCAAACCTCATGAGAGTTAGTAGCAACCATTTTGCAAGATGAGAAATCAAAATGCACAATTAGCTAAAATAAATTGTGCCACTACACAGATCTCAAAAAAAATGAGACTCAAAACCAAGTCTGTATGAGGAAGTTATGCACCCGGAAAGCTGCAAAAACAAGGATAAACCCTACCTATCTCTTTAAAAAATAACTTCACCTGTATCATATAGAAAAAAATTGAAACCACCTATGCCACTATGTAGATGACTTAAAAAGACACTCTAAAAGAAAATAGTGCCAAAATTCAAGTCCATACGGTGAAGTTATCACAATTTGAAATTTCCCTTCAAACTTAAGTGTGAATCCCTGGAGTGAGGGCTGAAATGCCACATGGAAATGTTGATCTGGGGTAGCATCGGATGTGCTCTAGGTCTCAAATTTTGCAGGGAGGTTTGGGCACATGTCTTCCAAAGAACCCAAAAATCATTTTGGGAAATTCCACCTAGAGACAATTTTATCAAAATGATTCATATTTTTTAACGGGACCCTAAGTCTAAACTTAGGAAATTAAAAATATTAATGGGTATTAATATAATTGTGGATGTCCCCGGATGCGGGTGTTAATTAAGGTGATTACGATGATGAGACAGGGCGACAGCGGGCGGGGCGGCCACATGGCCCTCTGCAACCATCCCAAGATCAACTTGAATGATATTCCTAGCACCTCGTAGGCAGCATTTAATGCCTGCTCCAGTCGAGGCGATGTCGTTACTTGTATAACCATGGAGCCGAAGAACATTCCAATCATTCTGCCCCTATTTCACTGTGCTTGCCCTCCGCAGGTGGGAGATGTTGGATTGTGTGTTGTCTTGACTCGGGTAATGGCTTCCACCACTCCCATACAAACCTCTGCAATTCGGCTCTTGTCCCCCAGCACTCTGTAACCTCTGCGCAAATTTCTTCTGTCAATTCTTCTTCCGCCCCCCTGACTCTTTAACTACTCCTATTCCAACATGGTCCGCCACCGTATGCGTAGCCGACACGGTGGCACGCGAGGCGCAAGCTCTCACTCCCCTGCTTTGCATAGCCATAATTCGGCTTCCCCTGCCTCCTTTGCTAAGAATCCCCGCCAGTATAGTCTTGCAGGTCAGTATCCGAATACCAGAAGTGGCAAAGGTAGAGCATGCCTCCACTGCTCAAGACGCGAAGAAGCGGCGGTACGCACTACAACCTTTCCTCTGCCTCCACATCAGGTTCCTCACACGACGCAGTTTCGGTTCTGTAGCTCTTTGAATTGCCCAATGATTGTTGTCACCGTCTCCATCTCCATTACTAAAGAGACTAAGCAGAACATTTCCATGACCATTTCCATGGAGGAGACGCACAGAGCTGGCCCAAGCCGGAACAGGGGCAACAATAACAAGCAGGAAGGTAATGGAGGTCAAAACAGAAGGCATGGGAAGCTGGCAGCTCACATGATGAATTGGGCGTTCAAAGTGACACGCGGGCCATGGAAAGCCGTCTCGAGGACACGTCGAGCCCGCCGATTGAGGTCGGAAGCAGGGAGGGAGGACATCAAGCAACGGGACGTGGCGAGGCAGACAACCCGGATGACTGGGCGTGTCCAATTGTAGAGGAACCTGCTCCGGATGACCTTGAGACGCGTGTCACATCTGCCAAGTGGCATTTCTTTTAGTTCTTAGTCTAGTTCTGTCTTGTTTATGTCCTCAAGGTAATCTGTTGGTTGGTTGGTCCAATCAGGACAAACTGTTGCTTTCTGGGTTGTTTTTGATGTTGGTTTTGATCGGTTGGTCTCATCAAGAAAACTGTTGGTTAAATCTGGTTGTATTTTGGACATTTTTTCTTTTGGACTGGTTTCCCCTTTGTTGGGGAAGTCTCAGATAATTTTCATGGTTGCATGCTGTTTAAGGCCGAGTCCCTTTGTGGCCAGGAAACTCTGTAACTACTTTTTGTATTATATCAATAGATTAACCTTACTTAGAAAAATTTATATATATATATAATTGTGGATGTAACTTCTAGAAGAAAACAAGGATCAAGCTAAAATGCTCTTAGCCATTGATTAGTTTTTAATCTAGGTCGTTGAATGTCAACGAGAAGATTATTTAAGGGAGCTTGAGGGTCATTTGGAAAACACGCCGAGAGATCAAGATCGAATTTCTGAAGTGAGAAGTTCTCAGGAGGAAGTTCTGATCGAGTAGATTTCTTGCAGCGAGGGGCAGTGAGTATATGGAAGAAGGAAGTTTTACTGGACCAGAGAGTACGAGGCAGAGAGAGGGCAGAGAGACATATAGAAAGAGGCAGACACTGGCCCACACAAAGCTGACGCAGTGGCAGTGCAGGCCTTAGAGGGAAATCGAATTCCTGTTGACAAAATCGAGTTTCAGTAGCCAGTAGCTGGGGTGTGAGACTGGGAGGCAGAGAATCGGATTTTCCAGCCAAGAAAGGGTCCATAGAAGGAGCAACGTGATACCCAGCAAGGGTGACGTAGGAACTATGTGGGAGTGACGCAATTTTGCACAGAGGGTACGCAGAGGGTCCAATTCAGCGTGATCAGACTCAGGTTCTCCCAGTGAGGGTCAGAGCACTTCATCATTCATTTTGTACAGTTTCTCTTTGTATTAGATTGCTAGTTGAGCATCCAAGAACTGTACTCAAATTTACTACTGCATAATAATAAAACCCTCAAAACCGTTGCACCGGTTTTCCCGCATTGGGTTTTTCTGGGGACATTTGTCCAAAAATAATGATGTCATTTGTGTTGTATTTTCTTTCTTGCTCGGTCTCTTGTTTCCGCATAATATTTAATTAAGTGAAAGCTGCAGTAGTATTTACTTCGATATTTACCGTAGAACACAGTAAATAACTTGTATGGATTAACAAGTAGGAGAAGTAACATCAATTTGCTGCAGTTGGAATTCTGGTTGAGGAATTTTCACATGGTATCAGAGTTGCAAGTGGAACAAGAAGAGCAGTGCTGGTAGATCCAACACTAAGCAGAAGAGGGAAATCGGAAAGCTTCAGGGGGCAGCAGTTTGAAACCCCAAAGGGTTTGCGCAGTTCTTAGCCGGAGGGCTGAAATTTCGAGGCAGTCTCTCTCCGAGAGAGTCGATGGAGAGAAGGGCCTCTAGATCGAATTTTTTGTCGGGGCAGAGGAAGCAACATTGAATCCTCAGCGTGAGGAGAGCTGGTGGGACGCAGATTTTTCTGCAGGCAGTCTGCTAGGCAAAAAAATGTCAGAAGAAAGAGGAGAAGCACGGCTGAGGGAATTTCTTCCTCAAAGAATTCCTAGCCAAGGAATTTGAATTCTCTAGAGTTGAGCAATAGCAAGGGGTAGCAGTTTTACTAGCTCCAGCAGGGAATGCGTAGGCTAGCCCAGCAACAACACAGAGGAGAGAGGAGGTCATTCGATTTTATATTTTTGGTAGAAATGGCAACCAATGGCTTGAGGGATCAAAACAAGTTGGACAGAGCATCCAACTATGTCATCTGAAAGGCTAGAATGTCATTCCTTCTAGATGAGCATGCCCTCAAGACATATGTTGACAGCGTGGTGGTTGTGCCTGCAGATGCGGATCCGTTGAAGAAGTACAGATCAGAAATGGCGAAGGGCAAGAGAATTATCCTTGACAGAGTAAAAGATCGCGTAGTGTGTCATGTCGCTGGAAGAGGAACTACTAAGGAGATGTGGGATGCCTTGGCAACGTTATATCAAGGTTCTTCCGAGCAACGGAAGACGTACTTAGAGCAGAAGCTGAGATCTGCTTAGATGC
The DNA here is from genome assembly GCA_000404065.3 of Pinus taeda. Classification (NCBI taxonomy): domain Eukaryota; kingdom Viridiplantae; phylum Streptophyta; class Pinopsida; order Pinales; family Pinaceae; genus Pinus; species Pinus taeda. Next base: position 61,863 of record APFE031386256.1, read on the forward strand.
AGAAGGAGGAGCGTGTGGATCCATTCCTCATGAAGCTTAAGGAGACCCGTGATGAATTCTCTGATGCGGGGCATACACCTCAAGATTCAAAGTTGGTTAGGGTGGCCCTCAATTCTGTCTCAAACGAGTGGCAAGTCTTTGTCCAGAGTATCCTAGGCAGAGCAACATTGTCGAATTGGGATGAGATGTGGGCAGAGCAACATTGTCGAATTGGGATGAAATGTGGGCAGCTCTAAAACAAGAGGCGCTGAGGAGAGACTTAGTTAAGGTCAAACTTGATAGAAGCAGCAGCAGTGGGTCGAAGCCCAAGGAGGAGGAGGATAATGCAGCCTTTGCATCAAAAGGACAGTAGGAGCAGTGGAGACGTAAGAAAGACGTCTTGAAGATCAAGTGTTTCAGGTGTGGTGAGATGGGTCACTACGCTACTTATTGTCCTCTCAAGAAGAAGGACAAGGATGAGAAGCACAATCTGGACACTGCGCCCGCAAAGATTGAAGAGGAGGAGTTCGCCATGATACCGAGATACCTCCAGGAGGGAGGTGGGTTGATTTGGAGCTGTAGTTCAAAAAAGCTACAGATGGGCAGGATCCTTGAGGAGTCCACCTCTTGGATCAATACCTTGCTACGGGAGCCCAGTTTTGTGGTAGCAGGATGGACTAGTGTCAGATGCTGCCGAGGAATGTCAGAGAGATAGTTGCAGTGGGTAAGAGCGCCAAAGTCTGAGTAGCGCAGAGCAGAGTTGACAACAGTGCAAATGGCACAAAGCAAAGGTCAGTAGCAGCGCAATATATTCATAGGGTCAGTGCAGAGACTAGCAGCAATCAGGCTCTAGCATTCACGTGGTATCATATTGAACACAATTAGTTCAGTAATTTTGGATGTTTTTCCATTCTTGATGGAGTAGCACCAACAGTTTGTAGTGCAGTGGGAATTGGTAGGGGCAATGCTAGCAGCAGCACAGATGCAGCACCTAAGAGGGAGTTGTAGTACGGATGCAGTTTTGACAGTGGCAGTGTTAGCAGTAGTACAGTTACAGCAGCGCGCAATAGTTGGTGTACAACTTGTCAAACATCAACATTGTAGAGGACAATGCTTTAGAATCAGAGCAGTATGCAGCAACGTATATTGCTTGAGCACATTCCTCGCTAAGAGGGAGTGTTGATTTGGAGTAGCATCGGATGTCCTCTATGCCTCAAATTTTGCGGGGAAGGCTTAGGCACATGTATTCCAAAGAACCTGGAAAGCATTTTGGGAGATTCCACCTAGAGACATTTTTATTAAAATAATTAATACTTTTTAACAGGACCTTAAGTCTAAACTTAGGAAATTAAAAATATTGATGGGTATTAATCTAATTGTGGGTGTAACTTCTAGAAGAAAACGAGGATCAAGCTAAAATGATCTTAGCCATTGATTAGCTTTTAATCTAGGTCGTTGAACGTCAACGAAAAGATTATTTAAGGATCTTGAGGGTCATTTGGAAAACACACCAAGAGATCAAGAGATCGAATTTCTGAAGTGAGAAGTTCTCAGGAGGAAGTTTTAATCGAGTAGATTTCTTGCAGTGAGGGGCAATGAGTATCCGAAAGAAGGAAGTTTTCTTGGGTCGGAGAGTACGAGGCAAAGAGGGCAGAACGATGTCCAAAGAGAGGAAAATGCTGGCCCACGCAGAGCTGACATAGTGGCAGCGCAGGCCTTAGAGGGAAATCGAATTCCTACTGAGGAAATCAAGTTTTAGTAGCCGAGAGTCGGGGTGTGAGACCGGGAGGCAAAGATTCGGATTTTCTAGCCAGCAGAGGGTCTGGAGAAGGAGCATTGTGATACCCAACAGGGGTGACGCAGGAACTACGGGAGTGACGCAGTTCTACGCAGAGGTTACGCAGAGGGTACGCAGAGGCTCCAATTCAGTGTGATCAAACTCAAATTCTCCCAGTGACAGGGTCAGAGCACTTCATCATTTGTTTTGACCAGTTTCTCTTTGTATCGAATTGCTAGTTGAGCATCCAAGAACTGTACTCAGATTTACTACTGCATAATAATAAAACCCTCAGAACGGTTGCACCAGTTTTCCCACATTGGGTTTTTCCAGGGACATTTGTCCAAACATAACAGTGTCATTTGTTTTGTATTTTCTTTCTTGTTCAGTCTCTTGTTTCCACATAATATTTAATTAAGTGAAGGCTGCAGTAGGAGTTATAGGGGCCATGGGGAGGATTTGCGAGGTCGGAGAAAAGGGTCTATAGTGGCAATGGGGTTGAGGTGGTCGGCAGCGAGGATGTAGCATTGGCAGTGATGTAGAAGGCCTATCATAATGCGGAGTGTTGGCAACAAATAAGAGAGGTCGATGGTAGGAGGAGTAAGGACAATGGGGGAAAGAGAAGCTCGCAACAATCATAAAGGATTGGAGGGGTCATAAAAAATCCAAAAGCTCCACAAGGTAAAGGCACATGTAGGGGAAAGGGAGACACTGGAAAACCAATAAGAGTGGCTGAAAACATAAAATAACCTGCCAAAAAACCAAAGAAACTCATTGAAATAACCAAGTTTATATAAAACAATTAAAGAAATTAAAGAAATTTCGAGAATTTAAAAAAATTCAACACAAATACAAAACCCCAAGTAGATGAGAAAACATGCAGATCTAGAATATCTGGAGTCTATTATTTGTAAAATGAAAAGTATTCTTGGCTAATTTGGTCACTTGGGACTTTATCGAGCAATTAGATTACTTACCAAAAATCACTAGCGTTTGTGGATCTAAAAAGTTCCTATATGACCAATTTGCCAAATCCAATGATCTAGCCCATTCAATTATCAAAGTTTACTCTAATAAAACCACCCTGAAACCATGTTCAAAATTGCATATGGTCATGGGATCATAACACAAATAACAAATAGCACGGGATATATAGTAAAAACCTCAAAAAGAAAACATCAACAGAACAAATAAAAAGCTCAATTATTCCTCAATCAACTCTCTTGTGTACAAAGAGGACCCAAGTTCTTTACTTAAAAAGTCGATACTCGCAGGCAATCTGCTCATATATTTTTAGTTCACTAAGCCACAACTAGAAGATTTTCCAAGTTAAGTTTACTTCAACTTGGGATTCATCCATGAAAGAATGGATGGAGATAAACTTGATCTTGATAAGTCCAATAATTATGGATAATTACAAATTATTTACTGTGCATAATTTATTTATTGGATGTTTACAAATAATTAAATAATATGCACATTAATTATACACCAGCAACTTTATCTATGATCTTCGATTTTGCCTCGTGTTGATGTTATCTGATATTCTTAACTTTGTTAAGGGATTAATTATAATTTTGCAACTTGTCCATTTCGTTGTCTCTCGTTGCAAATTCTTCCTTTGACTCATCTCATCCTTATTTAGTTTGTTTACATGTCCTTCTTTCTTAACTTCCTTAACAAAAATTTGATTAATGTTCTACAACTTTGATATCTTATCATATTTTTTTGCAAGTTCTCACTCGAATTTGTCTTTACCTTCTATCATTCATTTTCAATTTTCTGCATACTCTCCTCGTGATCTTTTCCAGGTTGTTCATCAGTTTTTGTCTCCTTTATCCATCTATTTGGATTATGGAACAGTACTTCAAATTCTTTCCCATATACTTTTGCCCATTTGGCTTTATTAAGACTAGACCACCATTCATGAGCTTCACCATCAAAGTATTGCCATGTTGAGAACTGTTTATAACAATTTTCCTTAAACATACACAACCATCCACTAGGATCAATTTCATCTTTATCTCCACAAAAATGGTAGCTCCATATGTTCTTGAAGAGCAGGTGCTAGGATCTGAACTCAGCTTACAATTGATGTGTCTTATGCTAATGTAAATCTAACGTAGAAAAGTTTTTGACAATATAAATATTTGTGTCTCCTTCAAAATGCCCCAGATCCCACCGCAAGATGGATTCTGAACTAAAACTTATCAATATTGTATCATAAGTTGTTAGAATTCTTGGCAAAGTAAAGGTTTTTCAGAAGCTTGAAATCTGAATATCTCAGGAGTCTGGACTCCACAACCACCACCCAAACTGACCTGAATTTTTGAATAACTATTCTAGCTTTTTTCCTCTTTCCAACATCTTTTGAATCACCTCATTTGGATCTTCCAATCAAAAATTGTAGTTGTGTGCAATAGAAGATGACCTACTGTTTTTAACCGATCTTTGGGACAGCATTAAAGAAAGATGGCATACTATTTTACTACCATTCTTTCTGTTGAATTTTTGACACCAGATCTGATCTATTTTTAAGTTTTCACAATTATTTGTACCCAGAAAATCATTTTAACGCAAAAAACACACTAGTATTCTCACTTTTAAAGAGTAAATTTGCGGCAGAAAAATAAATAGGAAATCACCACAAGACAGCAAAACTCAGCCCAATAAATCTCCCTTCACTTTATATTAAAATCTCGAAAATTTAGGGGCTAAACCGGCAGAGAAATTACACAGAAAATGCAGCACTATTAGAAGCTGGAACAGGCCCTAAAATCTTCGGCCCAAGGAAGAATTTGGCCCCTGAAATTAGCTGGAAGAATTTCGGCCCCACTTTACTGCAGTTTCAGCTTCTCCTGTCCTCCATGCGGCCTGCTAGAATTCTCGGCCTCCTTTACAAATTTTGGCCCCTCTTTTTCCTCCCAATCTCAGCTGCCTTTAGGATTATTCCTCCCAATCTCAGCTGCCTTTAGGATTATTGGCCCCCTCACAATTCTGCTTCCATATATCTGCTACACACTTTTCCTCTTTCTCCTCAGTCACTCGAATCTCTCACTAATGAGAAAATCGCTTCCTCAACAATGCAATAATGTGCCTTTATCCTCTCCCATAGGTTTTTTTTATAATTTTAAATTGAGCAAAATCCTTAACCCTCAATTTCCAAAGTGATAAAGAGTTAGGATTAAAACTTAACCCACTTAAATCAATGGATAAAATTTGATGTAAGTCAATGTTTTAAAACTCCGACTCGGCCGAGGGTCGACTCCGACTTGGTATCGACTCGGCCGGCTCAATTTCAATGACTCGATCATTGTAAAAAATACATTAAATATTTATTTTTTATAAAAACACATAATTTTAAAGATTTTCATTCATGTTTCCAAACACACAGCATTAGAATATAGATGGAAGACAACATATGATCAAAGTAGGCTCATGAAGATATCCATTATATCAAAATGGCACCCAGTGCAGTGTCTAATACATACACGATGATGATATAGAGATCAAAACAAAAACACATAACCAGGGAGGCTATAAATGGCCTCTACAACAAGAGTCTGTGACCAATACTACTAGCTACTGCTAGAGTTGTCAACATCATTTGGCTCAGTGTTACTTGGGAGCAGGAGCGAAAGTGGGGAGCGAGAGCGAAAACGGGAGCGGGAGCGACATTTTCAGAAGCTCCTGGTTTGGGAGCGAATCCCAGAGGAGTTCGAACAACCAATGTCACTAACATCAAGGTACATTGAGGGATTGGGCTCTTGATTAAATACGAGTTCCATACCCTCAATACATGACAAAATTCAAGTTGGAAACATTGCAATTCCTCCATATCCTGAAATCCTGGAAAAAACTAATTAATCTCTGCTAGATTTTGAAATGAAATCTTAAAATTTCTACTTTCTCCATATGAAAATCCCAATGAGGCCGGAACCACTCTCAAACATCCTGAGTCATTTCATGGTAATGTTAAAAATTTAAGTAAAAGTGACAAAAATGATGAAAATGAAGATTAAGGAAAATGGGGATGAAAATGAAGATTAAGGAGAGGGGAATGGACCCCAAATAGCATTTAACTAATTTAGAAAACACCTTGGAGTCCCCAACACTCAGCTAAAAGTTAAAAATATTTAAAAAAATATGAAAAATCTCATTTTTTTTGGGGGTTACAGGCCGCATTCGTTGACTCGGCCGACTTACTGCAGAACCGGCTAGGTTGACCGAATCATGACTGACTCAGCCGAGTCATGCAATAACTCGGCTGAGTCATCCTCCCGTTCCGTTTTTTCTGCCGGGTCACAAAAAATCCCAACGACTTGGATCAACTCGGCCGTTTCGGATTCGATTCGGCCGTTTTTTAAAACATTGATGTAAGTCACTTAAATAATTAAATATTTATGTTTATATGCTCAATTAGCCAACATTAATCAATTAATTAATAATGTGTTTTTCCTAAATTAGATTTGGGAAAGAAATCACAGTAATTGCTCTTCTCGAACAACCGCATAAAAAAACTTTTTCACATGCTAGACACAAGCCTATGCAAAAGACCTTTGTAAGCTACAAAATCAACACTTTGTGATTGCATTATGACAACTTTGTATGGACTGTAACTCCTAAAACTTTGTGCCAATTGCTTTAAAATTTTAACCTGTAAAAGAATGACATATTGTTTTTCAATGAGTCCAGTCACACTAGAATTGGATCTTTACATAAGAATTTATAGTTGCAGGAAATGATGTACTCCATGAAGCAACGATCTGAGATCAGCCGTACTCAAATACCACTTTTGATGATACAAATTGCACAATTACAGAGTGTACAAAAGAATATGTCTGAATATAACATAAAACAACGAATATTCGGTAAATAACCTCTTTATTTAGAAAATGGCCCAAAATATCATGAATACCAGGAGAAGCACACTGTTTCCAAGTGATGGATCATACACCACCTATCCTGAGAAGACAAATGGGGACACTCTACCACCAAATAGAAGGGATAATCCTTTATGCCTGGGAACCTATAAAAGTAGGAGATATATTTATTCAATGACTATTTAATTATGCCTTGCTCTAGAGAACTATTCACCTATATAGACTAGAAAAAAGCCCGAGTGTAGAAATAATGGCAGGTGTACCCATTCATATCTGCGCCAAAAGGCACTTTCTACAGCCCAGGTGGGTGAGAAGTGCCATGTCTGTAACACATCAGTCCATTAACATAAAAAAATATATGCTCACAATTAAATTAAATTAAATTATAAAATTATATATATATAAATATAATTTTGTAATTGTATTTATGATTACTGGAATATAATATTTATGCTGGCAAGCATAATACAATTACAAAATAAATCTATACTTATAGCCCAGTATTGAAGAAATTGTCAGATTGTAACATCTATCCCCATATGTTGGTCAACGATAACATTTTATAAAACAAAACAAAAAAGTAATAATGATAATGCTCAAAGGCATCACTGGCCATGAGATTTTCACTGGTAGTTTTCTTGTTTCTCTGTGCGGTTTGTAACTTTGTAGTCATTGAATTTGATATGATGTATCTGAGGTATTGCATAGAGAGTATTTAGGTGCTCTACAACCATTTGTCAAGGCTGTAATGTTAACCAACTAAATCTAAAAAAATGATTTCAGTAAAAATTGAATAGCCAACTATAAAAAGAAATTATTGTAACAAATAAACTAGCATAGATCCATCTTCATTTAGGATCTATTCAGTTTTGGGAGGGATCAAATCTCTTTGAGGTGCAAACCTTTCTTATAGTTTTACATACTAATTAAGGTTTACACCTCAAGGGATTTGATCCCTTTTGGCGCTTGATAAATTTGGAGTTAAAAGAGATTTATGCTGGTCATATCTCTACTCCAACTGCTCCAATATTTTCATCAATCTATTAATATGGGCCCTACACATTTTCAACCGCCACTTCTACAATGTACGATGTTGTATGTTTCTTCCTCAACAAAATACCTCTTCTTGCCCTTTTTATGGCTCCTTAACAGTCCCACTTACTTGGATCTGTTGTGTTCAGGTTCTTCTACCAGCAATCTTCACTCTAAATATCACTAACCCCAGCGAATTTAATTGGTTGCCAAAAGGTGCTAGATTTACATCCCAGTATGATAGAGATGTCATCACATACGTGGGGTAACACTTCAATCATCATATGTCGACTTCATAAAAATATATATAATACTTGTAAAACTAATAATAGTACTACCATATGTTATCCAAATGAAAATGAAATATCTCCATGTATATATACCTAATATAAAAACTGCTATTAAAGAAATAAAAGGAGAGATACCAGATTTAGACGTAGATAGAAAAACCATAGACATGGTATTTTGCAATGATATTTTGTATCTGAATTCTACTCACTTGAGTGAGTCCACAAAGTTACAAATGGCCTAGATCAACTGACAGCATAAAAATATTTACAGCATAACAATATTTACAGCTCAAAGTATTTGATCTCTTTAGGAACTTGACTGATCCAGGGTTAACATGAATCTACACAATTAAAATATAATTGTGGGTGCTTTGACCAAATGGCTAAACAATAAATTGACCTGAGATACCCGTTATTATTAATATATATATATATATATAGGGGCACAACTGTTTTGCAGTTGAACATATCAATTACTAAGTGAGTTCAAAAGACTTAAAAAAGCGCAATGGCTTTGGCAATTTTGTCACCACATTTCTGCCTTACTCTACCCATCCTCTTTAAATGACGTGAGCCCAGTCTGACAGTTAACATGTATTTCTTGACAAGAAACCAAATACCGAGCACAAGTACAATGTCCACCATCCTACCAATGCACATACAACATCTCTCAAGGATAAGGACACGGTTATGGGGTGGGTGAAGCAAAAGAAGAAAATATGGGCCCTTATTGCAATCAGAAACTTGGGCTGATTGTGAATCATAATTGTGTATCATTATCATCCTTTAATATACTTAAAAGTTAAAATGCTAAGAGAGAGAAGAGATTGCAACTCAACATATCTAAAACAAAGGAATTGTTTGCATAATATAATCATATAGTACAAAGAATACAGAACAAGACATACAGATCTCAAGATTGGCATTCCATAATAATCTTGATGGCCTGCAATTCCTCTTAAGCTCAAAGGCGTATCATTGATCCCTTCCCATGATGACACCTCTGGATGAGACTTGAGCCAACCTTCAATTAGATCCAATGATAACTGCTCTAACAATGCACAGAGAACAGAAGACAAAAGAAAACATATAAGCGACGAAAGCTCTTCATCCAAGCTACCAAATAGCAAAACAAATGAATCGAGAATCCAATGATGCATGTGCAAATAAATCAGAAACCAAACCCAGGGTAATCCATCTGACTTTCCATGAATTACTATTAAATCCAATGGAAACCAACTAGATTTTTTATGGGTTCAACATGTACACTGAAGCTACCAATCACGTCTGCCAAAGTCTAATACCCAAAATACCGAATAGCCATCTCAGTTTTCAAGGATTACTGTGCAGAGAACGAAAACCCATCTAACTGGATTACTCCCCAAATAACAAACTTCTGCTTCGTTTAGTATTTTTATCCATAATAATCATCCCTACTGAAGGACTAATCTCTACAACAGTGACACCTCTGTAATTTTTTCACAAGTGCAATTGAAATAATGAAAACCCATCCGATTTACAAAGAGCCACTGCCCCAAACAATGAATACCCACCTGATTTTCGGCCAAACCCATTTGAATAATACCATCCGGGTTGTGTTCGGCATCATAGGGATTCTCCTTGTATGCCTGCCAACCCCTGTAGTAAGGGGAATTTTCGTCCTCGATCACATGGAGAGCCCTTGAAGAGACCAAGGCAGGCTTCCGGGGACTTCTGGAGGGCCTACGAGGCGGGGGAGGAACCTCCTCACGAGGGGCTCTCTCAGAGCGATGGCGCTTGAGGTAGAGCTGAAGGAAGTAGAAGAGGGCACAGGGTATTACTGATCCCAAAACGACCCCTCCACGCCCTTGCACGACGCCCTGTAATGGGACAATTACCCTCATGACTGCCCCTGTTCCTCGGCCTCTTGCTCTGTCCTCCTCCCTCTGTCTATCTTCTTCAATTCTGCTTCTGCCGCTGCGGCTATGGGTGCTGTTGTCATGGGTCATTGAATCAGCCCCTCCCAATCTCACTCAATCCCAGGCCCGCCTCTCCATGTACTTCAATTACTCTCCTCCGCTTCCAACAGATTTTGCTTATGTTTGTTTAGCTCAGCCAAGTCCCTTGAGCTGTCCGTGCAGAATCTTCCATCTTTGTTTTATTCCTCGATCGTGACTCCGCCTCTCAGAATCTCCAATGCCCAAGAAAGGAACAATAGTAACAATGAGTAAAAGTATACACCTATTTGCTCCAACTTCCACCTTAAAGCTGTGGTAACTATGTTAGAGGTCCTCTAACGTTTTCTTATAATTCACATTGAGTGAGAAGAACCAAAAAAACATTTTTGCCTGAGTTCACTAATATGTGAGTGACATCCTTCCTTACCGATGGAAGCTACCATTCAAAGGATTGAAGCTATGAAGGATATGAGCGGATTTCAAATTATGAATTCTCAAGGTTGCAAAGTGTTTTGTGGAAAGTCTGAAGGGATTTAACTTTACAAATTTAGTCAAGTGACTTTACAAATTTAGTCAAGCACAAATTTATTTTGAGGAAAGTTGAAAGGGATTTGATTTTACAAATTTAGTTAACTACAAATTTTTGAGGAAAATCTTGAAGGGATTTGATTTAACTTTACAAATTTAGTGTAGGGAAATTTTTTTAGGAAATTTTTAAAGGGATATAAATTTACAAATTTAATTAAGTAAAAAAAAATCGCTTAGTATTTATTATTCAAAGTATTGAAGTTACACAAATATATTAGTGAATCTAAATTTGTAAATTCTTAAAGTTGAAAAGTGTTTGAGGAAATTTTTGGTCCGAAGGGATTTGAATTTATGAATTTTTAAAGTTGTAAAGTGTTTGGAGAAGAGTTTTACATAAATATGTAATAGTGTTTTGTAGGTGGGTAAATAGATATATCTTTAATGTTAAGATTAATTTTGATCAACTCAATTTAATTGGAAAAAAAAAAAAAAAAAACCAATTGAATTTGGATTTGTGAATTCTTAAAAGTTCCAAAGTATTTAACGAGAGTCTTGATATGTAGGGATTTGAATTCGTGAATTTTTAAAGTTATAAAGTTATAAAGTGTTTGGAGAAGAGTTTTGCATAATTATGTGATGGCATTTTGTAAGTGAGTAAATGGTTTTCAATGTAATATTGAATTAATCTTAACCTAAACTCAATTTAATTGGAAAAAAGAATTGAAAAAAAAAATGTATTCCATTTAGTAAAGACATAACACATGTTATTAAGTTAAAATAATATTCAAAAATATTTTTGAGTGAAGAAATAAATAATATTTAATAAAATATTCAAAATTATTTTTGAGTGAAGAAATAGATAATATTTAATAAAATTTTGGGTATGAAAGACATGGATTTTATATAAAGGAAAAATGGTAATCATAAATTGGGGAATGAAATATTGATTAAAAAAAAAAAAAAAAAACAATGGAATGCATAATATATAAAATGGTTTCAAAAATGGATATAAGAAAAAAAAAAATGTGTCAAAAAAATAAATAAATAGGTGGTATAAAGTTAAGTATAAAATATTATAATAAGGGAAAATCGAGTTAACAATCTAAGAGAAAATAGCAATATTAGGGCAGATGAGGTTATAATGATAGTGGATGGTAGTCGATTCTATTAGTCACAAATAAAAAACATCTCATCCCACCACAAATAAATAATAACACAACTAAAAACCAGTTCACAAAGGGTGCCACTAAAATAAGAAGAGGGCAACAACAAAAGGAACCATGAGGGAAAAAGTCATATGAACTATGTGTAAAGGGAGGTAGAAACTAAGCAACACTCAGTAAAAAAAATGCTAGTAAACTAGGGACACATAAAATTTGCATATTAAATATCAAGAATCAATCCGATCTAATAAGAGGTACATCAAAATTAGTTAAAAAATATTATAAATAAAAGAAGTAAGAAAGTTGAGAGTAGAGTTGATAAAAGCAACTAACTCTTATGCAAAGTGGAGAGGACTAAATCTAATTAAATAAACCAAATGTGTAGCTACTATCAATATACCATTAGTTGTAATTTCTCACGAGAAAAAAAACTATATGAACTATATTCAAAGGTAAATAGAAACATAGAGGGTTTTTTAGGGCATTAATCTATATACAATCAAAAACTCATTTTAAACAATAAAGATCAAAATTTGACCAAAATAAATTTCTTTCAATTAGGCCAAAAACTCTAACCTCCACAACATCTAATGGTTAAACAATGTGAATAGAAACTAAGCAAAACTTTCTCTTATATTACAAAAATACTAATAAATTGAGAAAAAGGTAAAATTTACATATTAAACACTAAAAAACAACATTTTAAAAAGATTTGATAAAACATACATCAAAATTAGTTGAAAAGATATTGTAAATAATAAGAAAAATTGAAAGCAAGTTAATAAAAGCAATTAACTCTTACCCAAAAGTGGAAAGGCTGGAATTTAATTGAATAAATCAAATGTATAACTCATATCAGCTAACTATAATTTTTATCATCTAATTATATTATTTTATTTTATTTTATTGAAAAATGATAAACAAATATAAAAAGTTTATTGCATATAATTATTTATGAGTATTTAACTATAATTTATGATTATTAACACTTTAATAAAAATATATGTAAATTGATTTAACTATTATTTATGATTATTAACATTTTAATAAAATATATGTAAAATTGATTTAAAATGATACATATTAACAAATGTAAAAAGCATTAGCAAAATTTTAAAATTTCAATAAATGAGATTTATGTTTAAATCTCATAGATACATAATTAAACCATTAAAAGGATAAAATAATTATTTTGTATGATATAATTTGTAATTTCTTGGAAAAAAAACATTTATTGATATAAATACATTGTAATTTTGGATTTATGATGTGTTGAGAAGAATAAAATTTTAGAAATGCTGAATTTTAATTAAAATTTGTATTTTAATTAAAAAAAAAAAATGTATCCCTAATGAACAAATTATGGAGATCAAAAGTTTTCCTTAAATTTTATACTTTAAAAATATTTTTATATCAAAAAAATTATTTTTTGGCACTTGAAATATTTAGAGTTGAGATAAATCTATCTATGTTGATAGTAATATAAATATTAGTCTTCATCCAGGGAATTTATCTTTTTTCTAACCATTAAAAATAAAGTGAAGGAAATCAAAGATTTTATTTCAAATTTAATAAGAAACATTTTAGATTTATAACATTTTTTTTATATTAGTCCGTTTGGGGTTGCTGGCGATGGCCGTGGTATGAAGTTTCATTGAACGAGAGATCTTGGGTTCGAATCTTGTGCTACCATCTCCCTTAGTGGGGTGAATAATGGACATGTAAACTCGAAAATCAGAGAATCCTACCAAATTTACAAAAAAAATATTTTTTATATTAAATGTTAAAATTATACAATCTTGTCTTAAAGTGTTAAATCCATTTCTATATTAAAACATCAATTTTATTAATTCAAATTTATAATTTTAACACAAAAAATAGTAAAATCGTAATCTAAACAGAAGGGAAAAATCCAAATTTATAAAACCTTTAACTTTATTTTAAATGCTAAGCTAACCAGGATTTATATTTTAAAAGAACATGCCTATTACATTTAATAGGCGAAAGTGAATATCAATTAATCATTATAATATTTATTTTATATATATGTTAGGTGACCCAACCACAAAAAAAATGTAAATTTATGAAACTTTTAACTTTCTTTTAAATGTGAAGCTAACAAGGATTTATATTTTGCATATTACATTAATATACGATAGTGAATATCAATTAATTATATATAGTATTTATTTTTTATATGTGTGAGAGAAATTAGTTTATATATTATCTAGTTGTTATAAATGTGATATATTTTTTTAATGCAAAACTCACCCTCTTTTTAATGAGTATTTATTTTATTTTTATGTGTGTGAGAGAAATTAGTTTACATATATGTAGTTGTTATAAATCTGATATATTTTTTGGGAAAAAAAAAAATTTATAATAAGTATTAAGTAATTAATAAATATAGATAATAATTTTTTATTATTTATAAAATTTATGATAAATTTTCAATTAATAATGAAGATAGTTATTGTTATTTATGAAGTGTAAATTAGTTGATTTATGTGGGGTTAGTCTTTACTAAGTTAAAGATTCAAATTTCATAGGGAGGAGATGAAAATGGAAAAGGGAATTAAATTTTTGAAAAGCTATTAGGTGCACAATCTTAATCACCAAAAAAAATAAGACACCTATTGTTATTTTTGAAAATGGACATAAGTTATATTTTAATAGAAAGAAAGAAAGAAAATTATTTTGACGTTTATGAGGCTAAAGATAGTTTATGGGATAGATTGATTCTTCATTTGTTTGATGTTCAACCATTTTTCTGTGAAGCCTCACAATAAATGCTCCCAGCTTCTCCAGAAACCCTTCACTAAATGGATTATCCCAAGGAGCTAGCTATCAGCATATCTGCATAAATTTCTCTGTTGTCTTTGAAAGCCTCGCATTCTAAAATGAAATGCGGCCTCACATTGTAAAATGAAATGCTTTTATGTTTCCTCTTAGTATTTTATTGATTCTATTATTCACAAAACTTATCATAAAACAATTATTATTGATTGTTAGGTTCCAAAATTGATATATCACATTTTTTACTATTCACTTTATTAAATGTTATTGGGATTATTTTTTAAACTACCATTATTATTATTATTTATTAATAATTTATGTTTTTTAATTATTTAGATATTTCAAATTGCGGTTTTTTTGTGAGAAGATTAATTATGTTCAAGCATTTGCGGATTACTCACATGAGACATTTTGATTGACCATGTTTGGAGCCACAAGTGTGGGTCATCATCACGACATAGATATCTATGTCATCATCACAACATAGATATCTATGCCTTGATGATGAGCCATACTTGCTAGCTCGAGACAATCATTTGAGTAATCTGGAAATGCTTCACCATAGTTAGATATTTTTTGCAATTTTTTTTATTATTACTTTATTAGTAATTTATATTTTTATTGAAATATTTTGGTAATATATATATATATATATTACCAAATAATTTATATTTTTTATATATTACCAAAATAATTTATATTTTTATTGAATTATTTTGGTAATTATATATATATATATATTATATATATATATATATCAGAAGAAAAAAGCAGTATTTTCATTATATGGATATATCATAAAAAACATCTAAGCTAGATTTGTAGTGCGAAGATCATCTACAATGTTGTATCCAAACCTATCAGTCAGGTTCGTCCGGTGTCTAACAGTCAAAAACTAATATGTGCACCAGAAACTTATAGTAACAAAGGCCTACCCGCACCAGACCTGTAGCATCCACATCAGAACAAAATGATAGAGGAAGAGTGGAATAGAAGCGACATATATGCAATGTACAGTAGCATAAAAACAAATAGATCATCCAAGTATTTTCATAGTTCTAGCATCATGCCAGGTTCCCTCCATATGAATGTTGACATGGAGACCGTCCATAGGCTCCTAAATGCCCCGTTTGGATAATATGTCCGCCTCCATGTTAAATTTTCTACATATGTGATGTATAGAGGATAGAGTTTGGGGGCGCCATAGAGTCTTGATCTGTTGTAATCAGCGCTGTAGAGAGGGCTTGTAGAGAGGGCTTATATATATATATATATATGAATGTTGACATGGGGACCGTCCATAAGCTCCTAAATGCCCAGTTTGGATAATTTGTCCACCTCCATGTTAAATTTTCTGCATATGTGATGTATGGAGGTGTAACGACCCATCTATAAACACAAAGAACGCAAACATAATAGCAGGTATACGGTACATGCATATGATAGCTACATATGCATGTGTTGCATACACCGCACTAGTATTTTTATACTAAATTGATTATAAGTGCTAAATACCATGTCCCTTCTGGGAAAATAAGTTCTACTCGTTCGTCAATACCGCGTAATATATGGTTGAATCAAGGGGGAATATATATATATGTATATATAATATGCTCCAGAATATTCATAAAAAGCATATTAATAAAATAAAATAAATATTTAGTATTAATATCAATAATCAATTAATATAAAGTTCTAACTTTATATTAAATCAAATATAAATAAACTTTATGTTTATAAATAAACCTTATATTAAATCAAATATCAATAAACTTTATATTTAAATCAAATATCAATAAACTTTATATTATAAATAAACTTTATATTAAATCAATATATATTAGACAAAAGTATAGATATAACATCATAAAGGACATATAAATTTTATGAAGTTGATAATACGTATAAAAGTTATAAAAACGTTATGACCTCAGAAAACAGAGGATTTGATTTCACCGCTTATGACTCACACTCATGAAGGATAGCTGTCACCACGATGGAGGTCGGTGGAATCGTGGTGAGCAGGGCGATCACCGCCACGAAGAGCTACATATAGAGGTAGGCGGAGTTTTAGAAGGGGGGAGACATGGGAGCAGAAACCAGAAGGAGGAATTCTAACGGGAAGTAAATCAGTCATTGGAAGAGCGGTTAAGAAACTCTGAGGTTCTGGGCACGGGGGACAGTGAGCTTCTGTTAGGAAGCTTACTGGATTGAGTAGCAAGGCTCTGCTCAGTCTGGCTGGGTGGAATTGGTCTCTCGGTAATTGGAACAGCGTAGCTGTAGAAATCTTCGGGTAGCAGTTCAAGTAAGTACATATTTTAAATTCTTTACTGTTTCTGTATATTTCAGTTCTCGGTTCTTACATATGGTATCAGAGCCAGCGTTCAAACCCTTCGACCTCATAAGCCCTACGCTTGTGTAATTTTTATGGCTGAATTTTGCTACGTGAACGCGCTGGTCGGTTGTTCCGATTCTTTTGTGGGTCATTTTTATTTTAGCTGCGTTCTGTTCTCTCCGTTCTAGCCAGCCATCTATAATGTGGAAGATACGAAAGGATTATGCTGACACAGACGGTTAATAGAGACATTTCTCACAACTGGTTCAGTATCAATTACATTTCTTAATGGCTCTGCTTAATAACCCCCGAATCAACATGTCCCACGATTTCGAGTCTTGTTTTGGATAAATTTTGATCGTGTTGCAAATCAAAAGTGGGTGGGTTCTCTGAAAAAGAAACAGAATGATAGGGAGAAGGGCTTCGTACAAAAAAAAAGAACCTTAAAACATCCATTTGAATGCAATTAAACAGCCAGATTAAGAACAATTGAATTCTCTCTAGAAAATATCGTGGCCTGCAAAGCAAACGCAGATAGATTTTAGCCGGGTGTTGTTATTTGTCATTTTCTCCCTCGTGCTGGAACACCCTTCGGCGAATATTGTGTGATCAGCTACCATGGCTATTAAGCTCTATATTGTGTACTATTCCACATACGGGCATGTAGAAACAAATGGCGCAGGAGATTTATAGAGGGGCGAACTCATTGGAGGGCGTCGAGGCCACACTTTGGCAGTTTCGGTTTCGGTAAAGAGGAGAAATTTTTCAGCGCACGATTGGCAAATTCCTGTGAATTTAGGTGAAATCTGTCTTTTCTCCGTAGGTAGTATGCTCCATCTTTTTCTCTAAATTGAAGAAAATTTACGTCATATGTACGCTTGTTAATCGCATAGGTCAGTTCAGTTGACGTAGTAGACGTTTTTATAAAATCTGTCAATCTTTAACTCTCCCATAAGCATGTTTGCTATGAGTTATTTCCTGTCTGAGGTTAATGATCAGCGTCTTCAATAGGTTTTGTCAATAGAGGAAAGTTTAGGTGATGTGCTTCTTAAATTCTCTAGAACTTAAGTTCTTCAGTTTTCTCTGTAATTTGATTAAATTCTATCATTGTTGCGATATTTATGGGTTGTATATCCTTTTTCCCCAATGCGGAGGTTTTAAAGTAACATAGATATTCAGAGTGCTAAATAGATGGCAGAAGCGGGCAAAGATGTCATGGAAGCACAAGTTACTGAACAAGGATCATAACCAAACATTTCACTGTATCATTCTTAAGGCTCATATGTACTGCTGTTCCAAAATATTAATGGGAGTTACATATTACGACTCACACAGAAATATCAATGCAATCTCAGGAATAGAAATACGTGCCACAAAATTATAATACTAACCACGTATAATTGTGTGCCACTGATGCGAATCACTAGAATAATGCAAGTCTCATAAATAACATAGCGAGCCACACTGTAATTAATAAGCCAGAGTGGCAGAGTATCAGTGCAAGCCATGAAACTGTGTATCAAATGGGAGCCATGCAATCCATAGAAGAATTGTATAAGACAAAGAAGATGCGAGGGCCACAATAAATCATATATGCCACAGTGAATAAATATGAGAGCCACCAAGTAAATGTGCGGGCCACAGAAGTAGTATACGACTCACAGATAATTGCTGCGGGTTACAGAACTGAACCATTGTATTGAGGAGCGAGTTAGAAAACTGAACCACTCTATTGTTGAGCGAGTTACAGAACCGAATCACTGTATTACAGAACCAAATTGAGCTACATAACAAAATCACTGTTGAAGAGTATTGAACCACTGATTATTAGAACCAAGCCACATTATAAAAGTTATTTGAGACAAATCTTTGAAATATCTTGATTCTATAGGTTCATCCATAAAATCATTTATAAAAGTTATTGAGACAAATCTTTCCGACTTGTGAGTAAAATCTGCATCAACGGTGGGGAAGCACTTGGCTTTCTCTTGAAAGTAGGATGTCATATCCTTGTAAATACCGTTATTAACGAACTCCAGTTTACGAATATGCCTCATATCACAATAAACAAAAGCATCACTGTAAAATCAGAGACTTCTGGAACCTAAAGAATATCTCCAAATGTGCTGGGTTAAAAAAATGATATCATCACATTTGAAATCGATAGGCTTCATAAGCAAGGTGTGCCTTTAGATGTGCATCATATAAAAATCCATTAGATCTAAGATCCATTGAACAACCCAAGGAAAAAATTGATGATTGGACTTGATGGCAAACATACCAAGTAGTGACCTTTTTGCACAGAATTAATAAATTTCCCATAGCAGCCTCAGGAACTATGCTTATTTGAGAACTGTGACAATGATCAGTGACTCAGTTACATGATTTATTGCCTATGGCACGATAAAAAAAGACCTTGGACGGTCATGTTGAATTGAAGAATGGGTGTGTCTGCTAGTATATTGCTTAGTTGATTTTCAATGCAGTTGTGAAATGGATGCATGCTTATCTTTTGGCTGAACATTCTGTAGCAATATAAATATTGGAATATGAATGTGTTGATCGGTCTTTCACAATATGCAAGTTATATTTTCTACCTTTTACTTTGTGGCTGAAGGAGTAATGAGTAGTTATCTTTTGTGGCCTTTTTGTTGAATTGGAAGGTGTATTGGGATCTATGTGAATCGTGCAGCTTGTGATTGGATGTATAATTGCTATTTGAGAATCCAAAATGTATATATACCTGTATGTAACATGCAGTGTGCACTTATTGGTTGGAATTATGGTGGATTACAATGTTGAGGGTAAGTGTAAGCTTTCAAACTTTATAAGGTGTGAAAATATTTCTCGAGGGTGATGTGTGATCATAGCTTGACGTGATGGAGGTTCATTACTTATTTCTTTCTGATAGTCCTGATGCTTGTACAGTCTAAGGTGCATTTAGGCAAAAGTATACAAGGCTTTGTGGTGGTGTTGAGTGTGGTGGCAATAAGCTTAGGTAAATAGTATTTTAGCTATGTAAAGGGGATGTGGGCTTGTATGGAACTCTTTTAATTTAGTGAAAACATGGTAATATACATAAACATGTTTTGATGGCACGATTGTATGGTATTTTTACCCATGTTTATGACGATAATAGACTATATTGGCTTTCTGTTAATTTGGAAAGTGACACCTCAATGCAGCTTTCTTGATTGGGCATTGACCTGGGGATATTTAATAAACATTCATATCTGTTTGTGGCACTCGACTCTGTCCTTGAATCAGATGGCATTAACCTGTATGCAGAGTGGGTGTTAAGGTTGGAGTTGGAGGTTACTTTATTGAGCATGACTTGGAGTGTTGAGCTGGCATCCTTTGTATTTTGCAGGCATGCTTTTGACCTTTCTCTGGCCGCTGCTTTTGAATTCTTACCTGATCTTTTCTTGCATGTGTTTTAATGGCCTTGCATTTATGCATATTATTTTGGTGGCCATAATGTTGTGTGTAGTGTGGTGGAAGTCTTTTGTTTTATATCTAATTGTCAAGTCTTTGTTTGATGTTAGTTGGTGGTTCTTTTGAAGCTTAATATGTCAGCGTTTAGGCCAGAAATCTTTGTTTAAGCCTTTGAGACTTGTAATCGCTACTTAGTGTTTTTCGTTTGGCATTTATTCTGCTACAGTCATTGCTCTAAGTGCCCTGAACTTCCTGGCACAGTGCACGTTATATTCGGAGAAGTTTTTGGTGAATGGGTCATTGGTCTTGTCTGTTGTAGTCAAAGTAAGACTTTGTTAACATTAAATTCCCACTTGGGAGCAATTTTGTTGAGTGTTGTATCAAAGTTTTGGATGCTGTTTGAAAAAAATACTCTGCATGCACTGTCTGATTGTGAGGCAAGTAATGTTTTGACTGTAACCTCCTATACTGTGTTGCTTTTTTTTGTGATTTACCGAATGTATGGAAGGCAGAGGGGGAAGGACAGTTAAAGGTCGAGGATGTTATGGTCGAGCCTTTGAGGACATGGACGATACACTAGAATGGCTGTATATTTATCTACAGATGGGAGATTCTGGAATAGTCTGATGACTGGTTTATTTACAGTTTCTATTTGTTAGTTGTGGGTATATTGTGGCTGGTGGAGGCTTCTTCCTGTAAATTCTACCAATAATAACGATGGATGGGGTGATTTTCCCCTTGTTAAGGCTGTTGTAGAGCCACAACTAAAGCAAAATGTTGGAAACACCACCTAAAGTGAGTCAGACTCCATGCCCACAGAGATAAACTTGCAAACTCACATCTTAAGAATCCACCGTTTGGTATTGTTGCAAATATAGGGAACAGTCCACCTCCTGGTTGTTTTGCTTGTTTGGTTTGTGAAGTAAATTGGTATTTGAAAAGGAAAAAAGTTGAATTGAAAGTAGATTATATCAACCTATAGTTTAATGTAAACCAGCTTGAATTCAACCAACTCAAATCCATTTTAACCTTACAAGTATGAAGTGTTAAGAGGGATTGAATCTGTGGAGGTATGAACCCTTCCATAGTTTTGCACTCAAAGAGATTTGCATCAAAACGGACCAAATCCCTTGTGAAGTTGATGTTGATAAAGGTCTCGGTGGTGATGCTGGGTATATATTGTGAAGTGCTCTCTTGCTTCTTTCTTGCAGTTTCCATTGATCTGCAGATTGTTCAAGCAAATTTGTCAGCATCTTGATGTCTCAATAAAAGTGCCTGTATGACATTTTGATAACTATATCGAGAATGAATAAATCCATCAAAAATATACCTAAATTAGGTTCAAAGTACATCTTAGTAGCAAGAACTGGGCACTGAATGCTTCGACACTTAGATTGGAAATTTCTTTTAATGACTGATGTTATTTGATATCATCAATAAAGGATGAAGTGTTGTGCTTATCATTCTAATTATGTCTTCTAATCAATGGAATTTTCAAAACTGATTTTGTGTTGGGATACCCATAAATTAACAATTACCTGATTGGGATTTTGTACATGCAATGTTTATCTTCCATAATTTGTTTGACACTGGATTCGTTAAATCCTCATGTAAATTCCCCAAAAAAAATCTTTGGTTGAAGACATTTTATACTCGTTTGGGTGTTTGCAAGTGCACGTTAGTCCTAATTCTTTAGATTTTATTTGCTAATGATTTGGGAAAGTAAAATGTTAAACCAATGTTAGAAATGGTTGCTATTGTCTCTAGGTCTAAAAGGAAGATAGAAATATGAAAATTATCACAAATTTGATTTCATCTTGAGTGTATTTAGGGAAATAGGATATGATGGTATGCAATTTGAGTCTAGTACAATATACACATGTGAATGTATTTTTAGGGAAACCAAGGAAAACAAAGAATGGTATTGCCTATTGCTCTTAATTTCCTATAAACAGGGTGTTCTCTGTCAGATGCATGCAAGTGTATACTGATTGATTCCTAGTATATACTGATTTACGAACCAAAAAAAAAAAAAAAACCTTAATTGATTTCATTCTTCCAAGATTTTAGGGAAAGGAAACAGGGATACTGAAGCATATAGGAAACATAAGCTAAATGTTTTTGCTTGAGATGATGAATACATCAGGATTTGAATTGGTCAAACGTGGGTTCAAATTCACATTTTGCACCTTATTAGGTGCACTTGTTTTACTGCGGCTTGGAGGATCAGTGCTTGCATTGTTGGCAAATAAAGAGAGGATACTTGAGCACACTCCCAAAACAATTGAGGCATATATTCCTTGTAGTTATTTCAATATTTCGTTGATAATTTGTGTATATAGGATGACTGTACAGAAGGTTGAACTCATGACAAAAGCTAGCTATTAGTGAATTATCATCTGCCCAAGATAGTCTAAGTTGAATATTCTTTAAATTTTCTTCTTCACGTTTCAATATGCCATAGACAAGTTCATGTTTGCAAGCCTTTGTCTGAATTATATGATAGGTTTCCGTTCTCTCTCTGTGACGAGGGGACAGCTGAGGTGGAAGTTAGTGTTCTTAGGTTGTGGGTGGTTTCAGTTTCTTTGAGGATGATAGTGGTTAAGTTTTAAGCCTCATGAAGTAATTGATGATGCATTTTCCATCCATGCTATAAAGGGATTTTCTTTAAATTTACAAGAGGTACATTAACATTTTATATCTTTGTGACATTCGGACAAAGGCAGTTATTAAACAAACCAAAAGCCTACGTTGGCAATCTTGGGCCATAGATTAAAAGGGATCATGAATCCAAGTGTATTCCATAAGTCAAACAAGCTGAATTTTCTGAACACAGTTTGGTGTAGTCAAGAATCTATACCCGCAAGGCGAGTTTACCTCATGTGACTGTTTGAAAGAATCAAAAGTAACTGTATGGGTTTATTTTCCAGTTTTGTATTGTTCCCTCAGTTGGATGATTTTTCAGATTATTGTTTAGACATCTAGTTTCAAATTCAGTTCACAAAAAAAAAAAAAAAAATCATGTTTTTAAATTAAGCTGTAGATTCTCCAAAATTCAGCTCATATTTTCAGTTTACATGAACCAACATCTCATCCTGAACGAATTATGTTGATAACACAATTTAATTTGGATTAAGCTGTAGAATTCATGCAGTAATCAACAACGACCAAGCAGCGCATCAACCCACTATAGCAGGATCTTCAGGTATGGGACAAGGGAATCGTAATGGTCGAACCATTACGTATACTGGAACGTAGGGTTCGATAGATCAGGAATCGCCTGGTGGACCGAGTTAGGGTCCAATGGGACAAGTATAGTCCTGGATCAACTACTTGGGAAAATACAGAGGACGTATGTCAAAGGTACCCTAACCTATGTCAATTTTGAAGAACTTTAAACTGTGTTTAGTATATATTTACTTCACTACAATCAGAGGCTCACAAACATTTTGAATGACTAAGATAAACGTGAAATTTTGCGACATAATATATGTTTAATTTCTGCTGATACATGGATACCAAAACGATATATGTTGTTGATCTTACTAAATTATAGTTATCAAAAGTAAAGTTTTAAACAGTTAAATGATTTTACTTCTGATAGGAATTAAGATATTTAAATATGTTTTATTTATACATTTCAATATGATCAATGGAATAGAAATCAAGGAGTAAATACATCTTAAATGAAAGTCAAAAGGCATGCATGGAATATAACAAAATCTGTTAATACTGTAGTGATTTATGTGAATAATACATAAGTTAATTGAATATGCTGATGCACCTCTTACAAATGCCTGGATAAGTGTATGATTGCAAATAATAAACAATTACCGGGATGACCACGTGATGACAGAACCTCAGAGCGATTCGAGCTCAAAGTGATTATATGATAGGGTATTAGCCTAATTCTACTGGGAGGGGTGGAGGTGTTGCCCACCGTTTATCCTCTGAACCCTGGAGTCATGGGAGGACTGTGCGAATCACGCTCCCCTAGACGTGTGATGATGACTGCCGAATGCCTACTGGGAATCAGGTCGGTATAACCGATGCTGTCACCTTAGAGTTTATGAATGGTTAGGTCAGTAAAACTGACGCCATGGCATACTCCAGTAGAGGACGGATAGGATGGGAGCGGAAGAGATTAGGAAGGATAGGATGATTTTAGAATAGCTTGGGAATCTGGATAGGGCAAGACATGTCCATTAAAATCATAAACCTAAAACTCTAAATTTTATAGTCTCTTGGTATTAAAATAGAAATTTTTTAAAAAGACCTAAGAAGGGGGTACTAAATTACTAATTACTATTATAAGTAATCAGATAAGATAAAAACTCTAACTTCGGGACGAAGTTTTCTGAAGGGGGAGTGTATGTAACGACCCATCTATAAACACAAAGAACGCAAACATAATAGCAGGTATACGGTACATGCATATGATAGCTACATATGCATGTGTTGCATACACCGCACTAGTATTTTTATACTAAATTGATTATAAGTGCTAAATACCATGTCCCTTCTGGGAAAATAAGTTCTACTCGTTCGTCAATACCGCGTAATATATGGTTGAATCAAGGGGGAATATATATATATGTATATATAATATGCTCCAGAATATTCATAAAAAGCATATTAATAAAATAAAATAAATATTTAGTATTAATATCAATAATCAATTAATATAAAGTTCTAACTTTATATTAAATCAAATATAAATAAACTTTATGTTTA